>KN477435.1:0-15695 GCA_000787095.1 Periophthalmodon schlosseri
CTTCAAGGCACTCAGAACGCTTTACATAAAAGAACCACGCACCTATTCAAACACTTATTCATACCAGCATACACTGGGGTGAGGTGGGTTAAGTGTCTTGCCTAAGCTGGATTCGCACCACCAACTTGTGGGTTAGTGGCTCTGACAGCTCTACCAATGATGTTTATGTCGAGAATGGGATTCGAACTGCCGACCTTCGGATCAGAGGACGAGCACTTTAACAACTAACCTACTCCAGAGCACTATGTAACTTTTCTGTATACACCATCTGCTTGTCTCCACAGGGATGACATTGCTTAGTCTAGAACGTTTAACAATAATACTGTAAGCTAACTGGTCTCTCCACAGATCTGACTTGTAATGCGGCCTGGTGGTGTCAGCTGCGTCTTCCCTGAAATTGAAAATTCATGAGAAATTCATGAAATTGAATTCATGGAGACAAGTAGCCCTGAGACATCGAAGCAGTAGTAATAATATCCAAATTAAAGGAGACTGTAAAAATGTGTTTTTGTCAATTATTTGTCAATAATTATTACTGGTATTTATCCCAATTTCTTTGGACCATCTCACCCACCTCCAATTCTGGAAGTAAGGAAACACATTACAAAACATTATCATAGACAGAAATACACTTATAAGGAGTCATCGTGTCACACCCAAGGGACCTGAAAATCTCTTCAAAACACACACTAGGAGACAGAGAGAGCAGCACTTCCTTGAACCCCGAGTGAAAGTCTTCAAACACGGCTGTTCTTACTCCCAAAGGGGCTGTCAGCATCTAGAGTTTGACTTATCACACATACAACCAGGGCAAACCTGCAGTGCAAGGTCAGAGGGATCTCCATAATCACTGCTCTGAGTCTCGTGCTGTGTCAGGAGTAAATCAGGACTTAGTCTCTTCCAACTGCGGGAGGTCACAACCGGAACTACACTGATCCGGAGCACATCCCTTTATACATGATGAGAAGGGCTGGACTGAAAGAAATATCTGCTATATTTTATTTGGTCTCACACTATTTTGATAACTTCAGTAGTTAATAGTAAAAGGTATATGTGCATTAAACTTGAACGGTAACAGGTTCATCAGTATAAAAGCAGCATCTGAACGTGCATTTTTTAACCCAGGTCTATGCTATGGGGCAGGAGTGTAAACATGATTATTATTCTTAAGTATGAACTAACTACCATAAAAAAAAATAAAAAAAAAATAAAGGTAAATACAAGTAAAACCCTGTAAACACTATGCAACCATGGATTAAACAGTATCCAACCCTGACCTGTGTTTCTCTATGACACAGAAGCCTCATATTCTGGACTGTGGAGACAAATAATGTTCCAGGGTGTAAGAGGTGACCCTGGTATCCTTGGCGACCAGGTTAATGATGATGCGTGCGCCCTCCAGAGTCAGAGCTCCTGTGGGGAACAGTAAGTCACTCCCAGTGAGGCTACAATCGCATCCTCCACAAAAGTCAGTCTACATACTTGGCCTGTGGCATTGAGGAACTACACATAATTAAACACATTATTTTAATAATTAATATAATTAGCACATTATGTTTTCCCATTTGTCCATCAATACAACACACCTGAAATGCTAAATAAAATGGATAAAAATATTTAATCTTTTGCATTTGTTTTTATAGTGTGCAATATTTGGTGACAATGGTGACTTTCCCACGTACAATTATAGTTTACAAAGACGTAATTACTACAATCAAGAAGTAGCTAAATTGTAGTGTTTTTCAGGGTACAGTTTAAAATTATAGAAATTCTCCCTCTTTCAACATAAAAAAAAAAAGTTTTCAGGTATTGCCACTATCCTTTTTCTTCAGATCAGCTTGACTGAGCATCTTTGCCCCCCTTACCCTTCTCCCCCTTCCCTCACCCCTCTCCACACTCGCCTGCCTCTCGTCCTCCCTGAGCTCCAGTGTCAGTTTATCCGACAGAGTGGGAAACAAAGCCAAATGAGCCACAAGATGATGGATGAAGCTAGGGCTGGAGCATGGGCTGTTGGGGTGTGTGTGTAAGTGTGTGCGCGACTGGTATAGGTGGATGAAATGTGTAAGTGCACAGAAATAAAAAAATAAATAAAAACTGGAGAAGGACAGAGCAGCAGTGTCACTGCAGAAAATACTATTAGCTTTGAACGAGAGAAGTAAAATGGATAAGATGTAGGGACCAGTTGGGAAAAAAAAATACTACACATAGATTGTATATATAAATGGGCATAGCTAACCTGCTCGCCGCCACGTTCCAAATAGGAAGTGAGCTTGGGCACGCTTCTGGCTTCATCGGCTCCAATTCACTTTACATTGAAAAACTGTCGCCCTCTCTCTGTAACTGCTGCTGTCAGCCTCGTCATTTTGGTGTTAAAATGTTCATATTAACCCGCTCTACATGATCCTGGCATTTTTATTTCGCTATTGTGTCCCTAATTCAAGATATGAACATTAATAACAGACAAATCTTTCGCCCTCTTTCCCCGAGGTCACTACCGTTAGCGTTAGCAACAGGTTTAATTGACAGCATTGCTAAGCGCCGGCTCCCTGCTAAACCAGTAGTGCAGGTGGAAAGGAGCGTTACCTTCAACAGCCTCGCTCTGGATTGGCTCTTTGGTTGCTATGATACTCACGGTCGAAATTCCAAATATGGAACTCGGCTCCAAATTTGCCCCTATAACTGCTCTAGCCTCGATGAGCTTCATTTGGCTGGAGCCGAAACGCTATGGGTGACGTCACACTCACTTAGTCCACTTCTTTATACAGTCTATGTGCACATGACGAGAAAAGAGTGAGATGGTTTTTGCTTTGAATACTCAGTCATGTTGATGCATTTAATTTATACAGTAGGCCCGTTACAAGCAATATGATTTTTGATTTTTGATTTTTTTTAAGTTAGCCTATACTGACTAATCCCTGTCTGATCCCTTGTGAATAAAATGATTGCAACTTTAATAATTTGCATATGCTAAATATTGTGATCATTACATACTATACTATCCAATAAATGAATAAATGCTTTTCCCATTACACCCACTGGAGAACACCGACTCATGATTCTAGTGTGATGTGTGATCTGATGCCTATCAAAGTTTTATTTCATAGCAATAAGTCATCTGGGCTATAGTTGCCAAAAGGGACAGCTCTGTGCACCTCTGTGGGACACTCAGCACTTTTATGTTTATAGAGCCACTTATTCCAGTCCACATTTGGTTCATAAAACACTGAGAAATAAAATGGCAAAAACAATAAAAATGTATTGGAACAGTTCAACCCGTACATCATTATAGGCTATTACACATTATCACCCGGCAGCCGATTTTAAGGCAGAAAATGAATCCTGTCTTGCTTTCACACCAACATCCCAGGCAAAGGAGCCGACAAAACCTTGTATAGTTAGTGCCAGCTTTGACACACATCACCACAAATGAATGCATGTGACTGAATGTGTACTGATAGAAAGAGGCGTGCAGATGAAGCTAAGAGACTCGATTCACAATATCCAGTAGCGCTCTTTACAGTTGATGTCAAAACAAAGCCAAACAGGTGTGAGTTAAAATAATAATTGGGGATACATGTCAAGATCTAAGCGATGTAATGAGGGGGTTTTACCGGAGAAACACATTTCTAGAGCTTCTTAAATTAAAAAAAAAAAAAAGATCATTGGCTACAAGGGCTAACTGATAGATAGACTAATGTGTTCACGAAAAAGTCAACAGCCGTGTGTTCTTGGAAGAAAACTTGCAAAAACTAACATTATATAGTAAAAATATAACAGGACACAAGGCTACCCAATCATGCAGATATATTGCATGTTATGTATCTATTTTAACAACTGTGAAAAGCGCTAATACAAGTACAATGGTTCTCAAACTTCTTTACAACAAGTACTACAAGTACTTAGATGATCAAAAATAGGCCTGAATGGGAAGCTGATGATCAACTGAAATAAAGACAGGAAATGCATTAGTAATGCATTTATTAAGGGCCAGGCTATATCAGGAAAACAACTGGGCCTGAATGTGAAAAAAACATTGCTAAACCAAGACTAAACCCAGACCTAACCACTTCTAAAACAAGCGGCCAAACATCAACCAAGAAGCAAATCAGTCCGTTTTATGCTTAAACAAGAGTACAAGTATGGGAAACATCTGTCTCTACCTCAAGTGAACAATAGAGTACCACCAGTAAATGACATCAAAGTGATACTCATCCCATAGTTTGAGAACCACTATACTAGAATATGGCTCAGTCAGACAAAACACCAAAATGAGTTGGTGTAAGTTAGTTCACCAAGTTATGTTGTGAGAGCGTGTGTAACACACACATGCACACAAATGAACAATCCAGGTCCCAAACACACCACAGCTATAACCTCAAAACTTCAGTTTACCTTTTGGGCTTGAGGAAGCTACAAAGGGCACATTAAAAGGAGAAAACGGGTCAATGTGGGAGTGGAGGTGGCACTTCTACTTTGCTCAATTCACAGGTGTTAACTTTGATGGTCGGCTGTAAAACCAGTTAACAAAAAAAGCTGTTGTGTGATAGGTGGATTGAAAGGAGGGTGCTCTTAAAGCAGTGGATGAACCTAGAGAAAGTGGTCTTGTGTGGATAGCTCAGAGCTCTGCTGGTTTTGTCACCTTAAATTTGTGGAACGCTTTTTCTCAGTTTACAGACAATCATGATCGAATTGGCTGCACTTCTTCTATGACCAAACACAAATATGTGTAATGGGACTATTGTTATGAGTAAAAATGCTTTGAGTAAAGGTCAATACGATGCTGGACAGGACATGAAAACTCAAATATATTTCCCTTGCGTCTGTAATTGGGCTATTGTTCTCAATATGAAGCTGGACAGGACGTGAAAACTGAAATATATGTTCCTTGTATGTGTAATGGGGGTCTGAGATACAAAGAAATGACTGTGTATGTTTGTCCTGATACAAGGCTAAAACACACACTAGCGGCTCATTGGCTTAATGGCTCCATCTGGTGCACACTCACTTTCACACTTTAACATCGCAAGACGATTAAATGACACACATTGTCAGCCTTCTGTTTTTGTTTTCAATGCTACTTCTGCCTGAATGACACAAATGAATGCAATGGTCAAATACAAAAAAAAATATTTTTGTTTACCTGTTAACACTGATGCACATGGGACCTAGATTGAACAACTTGTATCCCAAAAAATGTAATGTTCTAAAACTGTGCCATTAAATTAATTTTAATCTGTGCAAATAATTGAATTTTAATCTAATCCAATTGTTTCAAATTGTTAATGATAAATTTGAGGCTTCATGACTGACAGGTCTACAGCCAAACCTCTTCTCAGTAAACATGTATTCTTTGGAGCAGAGTTGAGACTGGAGGAATATTTTGGGGTTTAATGGCACTGATTAAAAGTCAGTAGAGGGTCAATATTTAAAATAAAATTGAAAATCGTGATTGACCTATACAAGGATTTTTTTTTTCCCATATCGAGCCCTACCAGCCCTACAATGCTCTAACCAGGTTTAGTTATTTATAGAATGAGAAATCTTTGAAACATCCAATATATCAAAAACAAATGCGTTCAGCTACATAAAAAATACCAAACGGGCTAATGATGCTAGTAGAAATGTGTGCAGTGCAGTGTCTTGTGTGAGATAGAGGGGCGGCGTCCACTCACAGTGCTGTCGATGTAGGCCTCGGTCCAAACGGTGTCATGTTCTCTGTCAATCACTTTTGGTCGGCTCAGGACATGTAAATACTCCATCACATTCTCCTGGACATCCGCTAGTGTAGAGATCTGAGTGAAGTAGCCTGGAAAGTGTAAGACAGAAACACAAAAATGTATGTAAATTGTAATAAATTATGATTTTTTTTAAAGGCACAGTATGTAATGCCTCAGGTGGGGGGTCTGTCACCTACTTGTCTCCATATATATGTTAATGCTTTGCCTGGAATGTTCCACAGTCTTGCATATATTCCATTATAGGTGTTTATTTCGCTCAAAAATACCTTTAAAAATCTGGCCTGGTCATGTTACCTGCTTGTCTCCATGTGGATAAGCTGGTGTAACGCCTAATGTGAAATATTTTAAGCAAACAATAACATCTCCATGGAGACAAACAGGTAGCGTATCCATCGACTGTATAAAGAAGTGGGCTAAGGGAGTGTGACGTCACCCATAACGTTCGGCTCTAGTCAAATGAAGCTCATCGAGGCTAGCGGTTGTAAGAGCGAATGTGGAGCCGAGTTCCACGTTCCATATTAGAAATTGTGACCGCAAGTATCATAGTAACCAAAGAGCCAATCTGGATCGAAGCTGTTGAAGGTAATGCCCCTTCCGCACCGCTGGTTTGGCAGGGAGCGGGCGCTTAGCAAAGCTGTCAATCAAACCTGTTACTGACACTAGCAGAAGCGACGTCGGGGAAAGAAGGCACCTGATTTGTCTCTTATTAATGTTCATATCTTGAGTTACAGAAACAATTGCAAATTAAAAATACCAGGATCATGGACCAAACATGACAAGCCTGACAGCAGCAGTTATGGAGAGAAGGGCGACAGTTTTCTAATGTAAAGTGAATTGGAGCCATGAGTCAGTGGAGCTGGAAGCGCGCCTGTGATCACTTCCTATTTGGAACACGGCGGCTAGCAAGAAATTACAAAAAAATTACATAGTGCGACTTTAAGGCAAAATCTTAATAGCTTATGCAAAGGGCTAATTTATTTTGGTCTGTATTCTCAACATGATAACATCAAATTTAACCAAACTGAGCATATATCATTCTATAGAAACTACATCTGGTGGAGGAAATTAGCCATATGAGGTGAACAGACTGCTGGATACATGTGTGAGTAATAGCTGAAGAATTGCCTGCGGTGATATACTAGTGAGAGCAAAGCAGCATGGGATTGTGAATGGCCAAGTGGTATGTAAATGTAATGGGACAGACAGAGTTAAACCGAATGTGGTACCATTAGCCATGATGGTAATGTGTTATTATCATGCTAATGTGCCAGAGCATGAAGGGGATATACAGTTATCTCAGCAGGAGAATCCAGAATAACATTAAGACTGAGAGAGGACACGAGGAGACATAGAGGAAAGTACTTGTTTTCAGTCATCCACAAAAACAGCGAACTGCCACCATCACCACCAGGCAGCCAAGGAGAAAAGCATCACCACAAGAAAGACATTCAGGGTCATCCTCCATTTCCTCATCCCTCCCTCCCTACTGCTCTTCGCTTCTTTCCTACGACCTTTACTATACAGGAAGAGGCACACATATGTAGGTTTAGGCAAGAGGCAATGATCCGTGGAATGCTAATCTGACTTATAGTAGTAGGCTATGTTAACATTAATTTGCCTGATTTGAAGAAAAAAGTCTCTCTGTTCACCTAGAAAATAAAAACATACTTTAAAATAAAAAAAAAAAAACATTTGAAATCATCGTCATCTGACCTCAAAACCACACTTTTATCTATAGAAAAATCTGACTGACCTTTACCATCACAGGCAACAAAAGACATCATAAACCGACTTTGTCTTATGAAACAAGCCGCATCTGTGGTGAGGCGTATCGTCCATCATCGAGAGGATTGAGGAATGAGTGCTCCCCCTGGAGGCCTGGGGGTGTCCTTGGGGCCAGGTGAGATGAGTGGGGCCAGATAAAAAACGTGTGTGCTACCTGCCTTTGGTGACATGCTACACCTGTGGTACATACTGAACAGGACGACTGCAGCACAGACAGGCAGGCTACAGATTCTACAAGAACCTTGAGCTGAATGAAAATATTATTTTGAGAGACAAGAACAGTGGTTCAAGGTTGGTTCATTCTAAAACCACGAGCGAAATCGACCAGGGTCAGTGGGGCTAACACACCTCCTCAGGTAAATTGTCAAACTTGAATGGAAAAAATTGCAAGTCTGAAAAGTGTCTTGACACCTAACGAGTTGGTGGTTCTTTAAACTTTTTTTCTGTACATACATTCAGTCTCTAGATACAACACTGCAGGTCTACATAAAGAGCTTCTTACAGACAGCCTCGACCACACAGGCAGAGGGTGTAAAGTACTGTTCACTTTACTCTAAGGCTTAGAGGAAAATACACTGTGACATGGTGGTGTGTGGAACCGGTGCCAGCTGCCTCCTGTCAGACCCATGTGTTCAAACTAAGGAGCACAGACAAACACATGTCTTTGGATGAATATGTAAACAGAGGCAGAGCCAACCAAACAACAAAGCAACACAATGTGGAAAATCCTATACTGACAGACACAAGACATACATATATCAAGAATGTTTACCACAGTGTATACCATGTTAATACCAGAATAATCTCAAACAACAATTAGAATAGAAATGTTCATATCTGAATAACACATTTAAACCAGTATTTTAAAAGTTGTGATATTTATGGTATAGTTGATAGAACTTTCATTCCACATAATCTAAATATGACTTATTATTTCATATCCAACCTTTATTAGCGCATGCCATCCATTTGAGATTATCAGCGAAGGCGGACTCTCGACCAATCAGGTAGGGGAATATCCGGACCTACGGAGAGATAGCTCACGTCAGTCATTTTAATCGCATTCGGATAGTGCCCGTAGCTCCTCCGTATACAGCAGATAACAGTGTCAGAGGAAATACACATTATCTGGGACTGATTAGCTGCTCTTTTCTCTTTATTTAACAGGCAATTATAGACTATGTTCAAGTTTCAGAATTAGAATTAATTGTGAATCACGGAACAGATTTATCAACTAATCCCAAATAAAGAAATAACAGATACGGGTATGAAAGATGATAAAAGTTAAAAAAAAATCACCAAGTAAAATAAATTTAAAAAGTACTGGTAAGTGAAGAAATAATTATTTGTGAGAAGAAATCTGTAGAACCATTTCAAACTGGTTGCTGCCAAAGCCATCTTGCCCTGCAGGGTTGAGCTGGCTTTAACAGCAGGTGTGTCTGGCAGGTGAGTGCACGTGTGTGTGTTTGGAGCGGGTTGCCAGATTGGACCAGATGTAAGCCTCTGGGGGCACAGCTGCCATTGCTACGATGCCTCCATTTTTCACTGCCTCCCCTCATCCTGACAGCACGGCTGGTACATTTCTGGAATTAGGTTTTGCCTTGTGTGTACAAGAGTACAGTACCATACAAGTTTTAGTGAGATGTAAAGTGCTACAGTAAACATACACGGTTCTTCTTAGAATTATAACTATTTCGGAAGTTGCTAGAGTGAGTCGCCTCCATCTCCTCCAGTGCTCTCCACCCTCTTATCAGAAGAGTTTATCTTATCCTCCTCAATATCCATAAACCTTCTTTTTGGTCTTCTACCAAATTTCCAGCCTGGCAACTCTCAGTTAATCATATTTTATTATCCATAGATTTTTATATTATGTTTAAACACAGAATTTTTAAAATATTTGAATAAAGTAAATGGAACATGTTTACAAATCCAATCACAAAGGGACTCAAAATTAGGATGAATTTCCACTAACTCGTAATTTTTGGAGTAATCATTTAGTGCCACAATACTAATACAGAATACGCCTTTAGCTGACACAGAATACACCACAGGCAGCTAATCCCAGCCTCTCATTCTCTCGCAGACTGTGTGGTGCCATTGTCAGATGTAATGAGTTAGACAGTGAATAAGAACATGTGTCAAACTGCCATTCAAAAGCAGCTACCATCACGGTGTCTCTCCTGATTCATTACAAGATTTGAACCAATATTGCCAAAAACCTATGCCACCAATATACTCAAGGGACTGTAACCAGATTAAGACTTTCAACTGTGTTCTAACTGTCAAACGGTGTCCCTAAAACTTCCACATACAATACACATGCAATACATCAACATGAAGTCTCAATCTTGGAAATGGGATTTTCTTGGATAAAAATCTAGCATATAGCATTAAATTGAATAATAATAACATTCTCAATCTTAATGTATTCTCTACTGCATTAATTATCTATCTGGGGTTTAATTTCTGGCCAAATTTGTTTTTGTTTTACAGTTAGTTTCACCAAACACTGATGTAATCTATTTTATATGTACTTGCACTGGTTCATTCGATTCTATTCAACAAAGTATCTGCTCTCACTCTGACCCTCATATTTACTGCAATACTAGACTGAAGTAAAGCAGCATTAAAACCCTTCATGTCAGGAGGCAGAGACTGCCAGGGACTGAAGACTTCTATTATCAGCACGGTTTCTCTAAATGGATCTATCTCACAGCACTGTCCCCTCTCTACTCACTGTTGTTCAGGCTTCAGCCAAAAGGAAGGCTGGGCCAAAGGGTGGGGGCTTTGGCAGTCTAAGGAAGAGGATTCCATAAACAGACATACAAAGGAAAAACATGATCCATATACTAGCATCCCTTTTTGTTGGATTGCAGCTATGATATTTAATTTATTTACATGAACAAATGGTGAAAAAGTCCTAACCCGACTGACTGGACTAATACAATTTTCCCAGCTGTTTCTTTGAGACATTTCACCCACTGAAACTTCAAGTGCCACAAACTGTCCGGATTCTGCTAAAATAAAAGTTGCTGTACTGAAATCATTTGAGCTCATTCAGAAATTGTTCTTTCAAATTGTTAAAAAATCAAAGGCCGAATGCACCAGATTTGTTGAGCTGTGTTTTATCTGGTTATGGTAGATGGTGACATTTTGATATAACGCTTTTCCACCTTCAAGGCACTCAAAGCGCTTTACATCAAGGAACCACTCACCCATTCACACACATATTCATACACCAGTGTACACTGTCACTAGAGGTGAGGCTGGTTAAGGGTCTTGCCCAAGGACACAATGACAGCATTGATCTGTGGGAGATGGAATCACACCCACCAACCTGTGGGTCAGTGGATCTTACAGCTCAACCAATGATGTTTAAGTAGAGAGCGGAATTCGAACTGCCCACCTTCAGATCACTGGACAAACACTACCAACTGAGCTACTGTAATTAGTTAGACCATGGGCACAGAAAGATAGCCACAACACTAGTAGTTTGCCCCAGGGTGACTAAGCTAATATAAGTAACTCAAATGCTTTACATTTTGAGCGAATATAAAGCACACAATAGTTATTTTCATGTTGATAAGTCTGAAAATGGACCAGTGTATTCACTCTGCCACTGCATCCAACAGATCAGTGTGTGGATGCAAAACAACTTTCTCCAGCTAAACCCAGACAAGACTGAAGTCATCATCTTTGGCCCACAGCGACAAGGAGGAAGTGTCAGCAGTCACCTCCAGTCTCTCTCTCTAAAACCTTCAAATCAGGCTAGAAATCTAGGGGTAATAATGGACTCAGACTTGAACTTTAACAGCCACATCAAATATTTTTTTTTTACCATTTAAAAAACATTGCAAAAGGTATACTGTCTAAAGCAGACTTGGAGAGACTTATCCATGCATTTGTCTCCAGTAGGTTACACTACTGTAACGGCCTGCTCACTGGCCTCTCCAAACGAGCCTTGAGACAGCTGCAGTACATCCAGAAGTCTTGTGCTCAGGTCTCTGCACTGGCTTCCTGTGGCTTAGAGAATAGACTTTAAAGCAGCTCTGCTTGTGCATATGATTGAAAGGTTTTTATTCTGCTCTCTTCTACACTCTTCTCTTTTAATGTTTTATGATAATTATTTATGTTTTGATTGTTTGATGTTTGATGTTTTGATTGATACTGTGATTTTAATGTCTTTCTTACTCTGTAAAGCACTTACATTACTTTGTGTATGAATTGTGCTATACAAATAAACTTACTTTAAGCTTGCCTTACCTTGTCTTGAAAAATAAACCATAGAAAGATTTAAACTGCTCACAACATCAAACACTATTCCACCGCAAATGATTAGTTGTCAAAGCTGTTACCCAACCAATCTTAGGCCACATCCCAGCAGGTAAGCCGTACATATATTGAGTTCAGAGTGTAATTCTTTTCCTCGCCCTTTCAGAGGTGAAGACCCAAAGGCTTTTTTCTCTCTTACAGAAAATGACCCAGGAATAACCCCTTTTCTTCCCCTCCATGGTTCCTCTCCTCCTGCCTCCTTTCACAGGCTGTCAGAGGAGCACCACAATTACCTCTCAGGACAGGCCGGTCCACAGGAGACGTGGATGTTTTTAAGTGTGTTTTAGAGGCCTGTAAACGGACCACATCCTGGGCTCATTCAGTATAGCCTCTTGTGTCTCATGTCAGGAAACTTTCGGGAACTACTCAGCCATATCACTATGTTGAAGCTTATCAGAAAATCAGTGCAAAAGGACAAATGAACGTGAGGTTTGGTGACTTGTGGAATAGGGACTGTTGGCTCGATCTTAACACACTATTGATTCTGCTGATGTTGTGTTATGTGATATTAGAGAAACTGTTGGAACTAGGGTTGTCATGATACTAAAATTTTGATACTAAGGAATAGACTCGTTACTCAGTACCGATTCTGATACCACGATGATAATAAAAAACGTTATTTAGACAATAGAATGTGAATCAACATTCATTTTTGCCCTGTGACTTTTAAAAAAAAATCTAGTTTCGATACTAGTTTTAGTATCGATTAGTATCTGATTTTCGATACTTTTGACAATCCTAGTTGGAACATTGAAGGAAACAACAAAAAGCATAAATATATTATTACAGAAATGATTTTTTATCTTCTCCCAATTGTTTGCCACTAACGTCCTTTATGTACACTTGTTTTCTGATTTAGAGTATATGTGATCCCAATGAGCACTCCTAGCATCTCATTCTGTTATTAGAGTATAAAAAATATAGTTTGAATATACGTTGAAAATGCAGTACCTTTCTATCTGGCCAATTGTATTTGGCAAAGATGGCGTCGTACGTGTCCACTGCTCCATCTGTCACCAACATAATGGCTTGACTGCACTCACTTCCTCTCCCTGTTTCATTGAACTACACAGACAAAGAGACATAAAAATAAAACACATTTAAGATGAACTTGTGATTTAGACAGCTTATAGTATATAGTAAAGAACTGTGTGGATTTTTAGACCTGCAAATAAAAAAAAAACGCAATTTGAATGAACGCAATTCGTAAATTGCTAATCGCAAAGGCTGCAATTTATTAAGTACCATCATTTTTGCCAATCTGCTAATCCTGTAGTTTATATCTGTACATGTTCTGAAATGCTATTCTCAACATACTTCAGTATTTTTGTTGCGTTTAAAAATAGAACTTTGAACAGAATCCTATTACTAAAACCTAAATCGAATCTAATCGCAATGTTTGTCAGAAAAAAAGGCAACTAGATATTTTTACCAAATTGTGATTCAGGCCTATTGATTATGTTTGGTTATGTACTAGGCCTGTTGAAGTTCGATATATTGCGGAAGTAAATATAAACGATAAACGATAATACTGAAACTAATTTACGCCACTGACACAATAACCCAACAGCAGATTTAAACCACAAAACTATTCTAAATGTACAATACTGTTAAAAAAAACATGAACTGCAATAAATAAACAGCAGAATGAAACACTTAAGTATTTAGTTTGCATCTGTAATGAGTCATAGAAGTTATTAATTCAAACTTCTACATCTTAAATCTAAAAAAATAACCAAAGATTTCCTACTAGTGCCCACGATGAATCATATATTGAATGATAAGGCCTATTATGTACTAACACATAGCGAGCATGTCGTGGAGACTGGTAATTGCAAACATCCATGTCAAACACACGAGATACATTTGGAAATGATGGTAAATGTGTATCTGCCTTTGATTAATTGCTTGTTCAAAATGAGCCTAGTCAAGTACTCTGAGTCACGAGTGCCTTGTTTACTGGCTTTTTACAGGATTTTGTTGATTTAATTATGGCAACACTCATTAATTTTGTGCATGAAGCAGTCTTTTAAATAGGCTGATGTGTGTTCATGTTTGAAAATGTGTTTTAGTGTATTGAAAACATGCATAACTTACATCACTAAGCAGATTAAAGGCTTCGGTCAAAGCCACGTCTAACATGCCGATTCCTTGAGCAAACAACTTGTCCAGGTGTTCTCGGAAATGCTGGGAAAAGGAAAAGGAGGCGGCACAAGCAAAGATGGAAAGTTGTCAGTGATAGATTAGCTATCTACAGGGAACATCTGGGTTTTTTGGGGTAAAATCTACAACCTAGCAAGTTTATGCATCTGAAAGTATGAAGTAAAGCCAAATACACCAACAATTTAACATTTGTTGGGTTATTACATAAAAATACTCTCATAAAAATACTCTCTCTCTACATGCTCTCTAAATAGTGTACTGATCTGATATTTTGTATTTAGTTCAGAGTTGACACCTTTTGTTGTTCTTGTAACTGTTTATGTGTTGTTAATGTAACTGCTTTTGTATGTGACACGCACTGTATAAAGAAGTGGATTAAGTGAGTGTGACCCATAGCGTTCGGCTCCAGTCAAATGAAGCTCATCGAGGCTAGAGCAGTTATAGGGGCCAATTTGGAGCCGAGTTCCATATTTGGAATTCCGGCTGTGAGTATCATAGCAACCAAAGAGCCAATCCGGAGCAAGGCTGCTGAAGGTAACGCCCCTTCCTGCCCGCACCGCTGGTTTAGCAGGGAATGGGCACTTAGCAATGCTGTCAAACCTGTTGCTAACACTAGCGGGAGAGACCTTGGGGAAAGAAAAATGCTGTCAACCTGTTGCTAACACTAGCGGGAGAGACCTTGGGGAAAGAAGGCGGCTGATTTGTCAGTTATTAATGATAATGATATCTTGATTCACCAACAAAATTGTAAAATAAAAATACCAGAATCATGTAGAGTGGGTTAATACGAACATTTTAAGACCGAAATGACAAGCCTCACTGCAACAGTTACAGAGAGAGTGGTGACAATGTAAAGTGATTTGCAGCCAGAGTCGATGGAGCCGGAAGCGCGCCCATGATCACTTCCTATTTGGAACACGTCGGCTAGCGCATTAGCTTGATGTGAAGGTTCTATTCGTCAGTTACTGGGCTGTTTTGGAGACAGGCTCTAGTGAGCTGAGACTGCTGTTGTTTTGCTGTTGTTTTGGTGTGGGTTACTGCCTACAATAGCCCTTGTGTTCAGAAAATAAACAACCAGAAGAAATTCGGTGTGTTTCCTTCACCAGAACACTACAGTACTGTGCTGCACAATTATATGCTATATCTTGTATAATTATAATGTTTAAATATTCTTAGTTTAAAATTATCCATTACCTGTCCACAAGAGTTGATTTATTAACTTGATTCTGGCCAAGTCTAATTAAAGGTCTTTGAAAATATCTGAAGCAAAGTAAAGCCGTTTAAAGAGAAAGAAGGAAATGCATAAAAGTGAAAGCAAAAGTTCAAAGACAAACAGAAAATACAAATATGAGTCTACCTCCATCTGTAAGGACATGGATTCTCTAATGGACCCAGGCTATTTTTTCTTCAAATTGTCCTATTATCATCAGGAAATGTCACATGGAAGCCCTGAGAGGCTGAAACGCTTCCTCTGAGTGTGTGTGTGTGTGTGTGTATGTGACTGGGGTCATTGTACCACTGAGGGTAAATTACCTCCGGCAATTAATAATGAGTTAATGTTGTTGTCAGCAACCTTTCATCTGCTGCCTCCTGTCTCATTATACCAGCAGTCAGGAAGCACAACACGGGATCCGACAGAAAAGCTCTATTATTATTATTCTTATTTTTTATTATTAT
>JACM01053457.1:0-13954 GCA_000787095.1 Periophthalmodon schlosseri
TGTATTGCCTACCTCAATTTTATATTTATATTGTGCCATATCTCCCAGCCCTATACTTTTTACCACTGCACTGACATCTATACTTCCGGTACAACTTTCTCCAGTGGAAATGTCTATTACATTGAGCTGAGGTGAGGCACAAATCTTACCCGAGGGTCCCTGGAAAACGCAAATAAGACAATCATATCTTTACACAGTATATGGCACTATATCCTGCACTGATGCCGTGTCTAACTCAGAACTCATCCTATACTGTTATGAGATCTGACAATACGCTTTATTGGTGCAATGAGAAGTGGAGGAAGGAACTGTAATGTAGTTTATGCCAGAGATACTTTCTATGAGTAAAGTTGTGGGTGAGGAAATTGACTAAATCAACTAAGATGAACCAAGAAATGAACTGAAGGTAGATGTGAGGTATACAATTTTATTTTTTACACAAATGCAATTGTGTATGCGTCTATGGACTGGAAATAAGTATTAAGATAGAAAGTGATAGTGAGATTATATAAGCCAATTCCAGGAACTATATTGTACCAATCTGATGCAAATAATGCTAGCTACTTCTTTAAAGGTGCAGTACGTAACTTTTCTGGTGGGGATCTGCTACTGGCTTGAAAATATTATTGCGTTGCCTGGAATGTTCCACTGTATGACATTAAAACTATCCATGGGGCATTTACTTCATTACAGGTGTTAAAAAATATGTTAAAAACACACATTCTTACTGTCAGCAGAGTTGCCTTTCCATAGAT
Organism: Periophthalmodon schlosseri; assembly: GCA_000787095.1. Lineage (NCBI taxonomy): Eukaryota > Metazoa > Chordata > Actinopteri > Gobiiformes > Gobiidae > Periophthalmodon > Periophthalmodon schlosseri. Next base: position 756 of record JACM01053457.1, read on the forward strand.
CTGACCTGTAGTGTCACCTGCTTGTCTCCATGGAGATAGATAAGTTTAATGGCATACTGTAGAACATTCAAGCAGGTGTGGCACCCTTCACCAGACAGTTACATAGTGCAGTGAGGTCCATGGAAGTAGTGCAAATGAATCAACTATAGTCTTTGTGTTCATTTATATGTATAATGTTCATTATACATATAAATGAACACAAACTTCCACGCACAGACTGTGCAGAAACTAAAATAGGATTTGACATTAAACAAAACCACATCTTGTTAATAAGGTTTTTATCATCGCAAAAAAAGTTTTATCAATTCCTCCTTCCTTTCAAGAATTATTCAATTTTCCCTAATTTGATGACACATTATACACCTGCTAGACAAACAGAAGTTTATTCTTTCACCAGAACCTTTTTCTGTAATCACACATCTAACTAGCTTATTTTACATATCCGACGTAACTTCTAGTTTGCAACGATACAAAACAAAGTAGTAATATCAAATTTGCTCCATATCATTGATAATAAAAAGATGAACCATCTCAAGGGGCTTATCCTTCAAATAAAAGATATTAAGTAAAAAAAGACCTAAAACTAACAAGGGTAGTGCAACTGATGGGATTTTGTATCAAACCGAGATCCAATATTTTCAAATCGTCTATTGCATAAGCTTGGATCTTTTTAATGGAGAGATCTACAGCCAATCCTCTGTCAGTAAAAGCATGTGGTTTGGAGCAGAGTTCGAATTTGGGAGGAATAAATGTTTTTAATAAATCAAATCAAAAACCATAATCGATCAATATGAGGAGAATGTTTTGTTGTTGTTTCAGCCGTATCACCGATCCTTAAATGTGACCCCAGAAAAACACATCATCTTTTTTCATTTAAAAAGCAGTGCGACAAAGGAGTTATGTTAAAATGTATTCCTAAAACCAACTGATTTGATTTTATGAGGAAATGACAAACTCATGTATTTACACTACGGCTGATCAATATATCACAAAAAAATATTGATATTGCTGTACACAATAACCGATATCACAAGAAAATAAATATATCGCAACAACACAAAGTTCCCCAGTTTACACAAATGTGCTGTTTTTGAACGGAAAATAAACAAAAAGGCAGATTGTATTCATGAGTTTACTTATTAAACCTATTTTCTGATCTATATTATAATGTTGTTTCCTCATCGAAAAAACATACCATGAGTTGTGTTTTGTTTCATTCACACATGTTTAACACATAAACCCAGCATGTAGGCTGAGTTCTTCTCTCAAACTGAAATCACTCTGTTCCACCGTGTGATGTCATGTCGTAATACAGGAAGTGCTCCACTGTGTTTTCAAACTCAGTACACCGTCACTAGAATCATTTTCCACTGTGTTTCAAACTCAGTACACCGTCACTAGAATCATTTGATTTCAGCCCTGGAATTGCCCATTTCTACTAAATAAAACGTTGTAGCTGTTAACTTGAAAACTATTGCTTCATGACATCACAAAGTGTAACAGAGCATTTTGAGCTTTGGAGATGTAGACAGACTAATAATAAAGGATTACTGAAACATGTCTGAATGAAACAAAACACAGCTCCAGGTATGTTTTTGATGAGGTAACAAAATTGTAACGCTCACAACACAAGAGTCAATTTTGCCTAATATTTTTCCTTTAAGTCCTGCGTTAGACTTGGGTTGGTTTCTGTTTAGTTTTTGCTTTTACACAGTTTGACTAATAATTGAGGGCATGTATATTTTTTATTTCAATTTTATCTTATTGTGCCAAAATATGTATTAAAATAACACAATAATGTTGTTATCGCAATACAAAACGGCATTATTGAATACACTCACATCATCTCCTAATGCAGTTTTGTCAAGATGTCCTCAATAATATTTTGGCCCCATTGTTGAGCCACTAATAAATGAATGGGGTGTTCTGAGTACACCAGAACAGACCGCTTCACATTTGAGTCTCACTGTGCAACGTTGCATAGAAACAATCAGTGCACGTCTGACACAGATGTTGGTGCGAACGCAAATTATACCAACTGCTAATGAGCAAGGAGTCTAGAGAACATGGGACGCCGTATGGTAGGGCGCTGTGAGGGAATGCTCGGTTAGCGTCAGAGCACAGAAGTTTGGGGTTTGTAATTGAAATGGTTTATTCGTGTTAAAAAGAAAGTAGCACATTAACCTTCATTGGTTTGATAAGCACTGTTTGGAATTTTAGTTTAATTTGCCATTCATTGGGAAAATGTAATTATGCTTTTGCTTTGGTTTAGTAGTTCTTTGGTCGGTGTTTCTGTGTTTAAGAGTGCTTGTTTTCAAAGTCACACAATAAACCAGTAAATGTTTTTGATGTAGTTCGTATTTCTACATATACTCAAGACATCACTGATAGAGGAATTGTAGTTGCTCCATACATTACTACTAGGAACTGTACCAGTAAAAGTAAATGTTGTACCGATAATAGTAGTATGTATTTTTAGTTGTAGCAAGACACTTAGGGCCCATATTATGCAATTTTCTGATCTATGTTTCAATGCGTTTAATTGGTCCTCATCACAAACATACATGGAGTTGAGTTTTGTTTCATTCACATGTTTAACACACAAACCCTGGAAATTTAGGCTGAGTTCTTCTCTCAAATAGAAAACAGTCCGTTACACCTTATGATGTCATGTGGTAATACAGGAAGTGCTCCACTGTGTTTTCAAACTCAGTACACCGTCACTAGAATCATTTGATTTCAGCCCTGGAATTGCCCATTTCTACTAAATAAAACGTTGTAGCTGTTAACTTGAAAACTATTGCTTCATGACATCACAAAGTGTAACAGAGCATTTTGAGCTTTGCGGTAGCTGTTAATTTGAAAACTACCGCTTCATGACATCACAAGGTGGTGCAGAGCATTTTGAGCTTTTGGAGATGTAGACTAATAACAAAGGATTACTCAAACCTGTGTGAATGAAACAAAACACAACTCCAGGCATGTTTTTGATGAGGTAACAACACTCTAACATGGCTCAAAGCTCACAAGAGTTTACGTAATATAGGACCTTTAAAATTCAGAAATCTTATCTTACAGTAGTTTAGTTTCACATGTACCACGTATATTTGGTTTCTTAGTAACACCAGATCTAATCCCTGGACTTTATTAGACCTGAATTAGCTAAACATGGCCTAAAATGCAACTAAACCAGGTCTAAAATGAGACTAAACCATGGATAAGGCATGGATCTTTGCACCTAACCCAATGTGAGGTTGTATAGATGGTTAGTAACTAGTAACCAACAAGTAAAGATGGCAACTACTGTATATATTTGTTTTTGGATATCAAATAGTGGAATAAAAAGTATAACAAAGTCTAGAACAAAAACTACTTATAAGGCTGCAAAAAGAGCACAGGCAAGTTACAGGACATTTCTATTGGATTGGAATAATCCCAAGAATAAGCTATTTATTTTTGTCAGCACCGCCCGCCTTTACTCAACTCCTTTTATTTGGAACAATGAATGAGCAGATTTTTGTCACTTTAACTCTTGCCATTATCTCCCAGAGCCCAAAAGTGTGTAGTTTCGATGTATTTTGGGTGTCCAGACTTGGGTGATTACTAGTGTGGCTGGACGTCATGTGGTGTTGTTTTCCATCCATGAAATGTCAGTGAATGTCAGCGCTTGTGTGTTTCACCAAAGCGCCATCGTACTATCGAGTTATTGAGAATGTGAACAGTGTGAACGCCAGGCCCGTCTTCAGAATAAACCGTGTCCGCGAATCAGTCCATTACTCCAAACAACTCCAGATAATCAACCCAAAAGCTAGACGCGCTGTTTAATTTATACAACTCCCAGAATGCACTGCTTCGAAGAATACAAATCAAAAGAGGCCGTTCGTGCTTTTGAAGGCAGAGAGAAGAAAATGATGTTTAATCGCCGTAGTTACAATGTCAAAATTAGATGAATCTTTAATGATCCATAATGCCAGCGTAATGACTAATGAGAATTAAACATTAAGAGATATTCTGTGTCACTTTTAAGCCACTGTTTAGCTGTCAGTGACTTATTGAAAGACAACATTTACATAAAATTGGCTTTTCGCAAATGTGCTCTTGGTGTAAATAGGATTTTTGTATTCTGGCCAATGCAGTGTCCCAGAAAACAACAAAATAACATAGCCAGCCAACCAGCAGGATCAGCGCAAGCAAAACATATTAAAATAACATAATGCAACTTTTTCTAACAGCAAAAATATAGCCTTGGAATAATTGAAATGTGAAGCTGCAAAAACATTTGGACAATTCTTTGACCTTGAGCAGGAGGAGAAAATGTTCCTCTTTCAGAACACCTGGACTTGGGCAGCCATCCGGAATCTTGACCTATTATTTACAGAAATATGCTAGTCCCTGCGCATTGAATCCTTCTGTGTTTGTATCGTTCTATACAAAGCAAACCTTGAATTGCCAAAACGTTTTCAATTTACATTAGTTTTACTTTTCAATTTTGTATGCAATAGGATTACATATTATAACAACAATTAAGAGCACATTTATTTTAATTTACTCTTTCATATGTCTTTTAAGATAATCCACAGTCAACTACCATTCACTATACACCTTGCTAGAACCATGGCGCACATCTTTATTTAAACGCGCTGTACTTGTATCTTTAAAACATGAAAAACAGAACTAGTTAGTTTTATGTAATTGCTTTGCAGTGGTCCAAAGTTATTCCTCACTTACTTTACGCATTCTGACTATCGTAGTTATTCACCATGATGAGTTTATAAGCTCTTTTCTCAACTTTCATAGACCAGAGTGGAGTTTTGCTGTCACGGTGCATGCTAACGCGCACTTCCTGAGTATCGGACCTTTGCTAATTAATTTGTTAATTTTATTGCAGTGTTCAGAACAGATTACAATTGATTCCTGTATATACCTACCCAATCATTGTATTATTGACGGCAAGGTCCACTCCTCACTATTGGCATTATAACATGTGTAAACCTTGAATGACTCCGCTGAAGCTGCTGACACCAGAACACATGCACTTAAGAGGAGGCAGGAGTCCAAGGTTTGGGCTTGTCATTTTGTCAACACTTTAGGAGCTGGTATCAGTCTGAGGACAGGGCCAGAGCAACAAACAAAGAGGAGAGAGGAGAGCTGTGAAACTGTGAAACTGTAAACACACTGTCACTCCACATCAGGCGTGCTGCTTCTGCTGCTGTAGCAGGGGCAAAGGTGAGATAAATAAATGCATTCACAATAGCTTTAGTTGCAATCATGGTGGTGTACATTGATATCTACTGAATGTATAAGTGGGCTTTGTAGTACACTGCTTATTGATACACCATGATGTATATAAAGAATAAGCATTTCTTCGATTGTAAGTATGAGTAATCCAATTCATGCTTGAACAGCTCAATATTACAGCAATTGCCTAGTTGGGCTTCACAAAAGTAGTTGAGAAAACCTCAAAATACCTACTATATATATACTAGCACAACCACTTTATCATCCCAGTACACAGTAACTTCACTGTAGTTGGAATCAGTATTGTGTGCATTTATGTACTCAATGGATATCTGCTGTAATACTGCAAGTGTGCTTTGAAATATATTGTTTATTGATACACCGCAATGTATATAAAGAGTAAGTATTTATTCAAGTTGTAAGCCTTTTTTAAACATAATACATTAAACTATTAACTGTCAACATTCTGAACATAGTAAATGGTAAATGGTTGCATTTTTGTATAGCGCTTTTCCACCTTCAAGGCACTCAAAGCGCTTTACATCAAGGAGCCACTCACTCATTCACACACACATTCATACGTAGTGTACACGGACACTGGGGGCGATATGGTCTTGCCCAAGGACGCAGCAATGGCATTCATCAGTGGGAGCTGGAATTGCACTGCCAACCTGTGGCTCATTGGATCTGACTGCTCAACATCCCACTATTTACAGCAATTAACATGCTTTACAACTGTCGGGGGGCAAAGTGGAGCTTTGGCATCAAGGGACCATTAACAACAACTAACAGCACTACTTCCGAGATTGCGATTGTTAAAACCATAGCTAGGTCTAGTGTCGTTAAAAACATGACCTGCAGTAAATAAGTAGCAAAACGTTACTGATTTCACCGTCTGCACCTCAAATCTTATCGTACAACAAATAAATAAATAAAATAAAATAAAACAATAAAAAGTTTTACTGGGCTTTATTTTTATCGCTTTTATTTGGTCTCAAGATTTTATTTTTGTTTTATTGGTCTTATTTTACAAAAGCCAATTTGCCTATTTTTGCGATTCACTGTGCCGCACTTTGGAAACTGCTTTGTTTGTACAGCCTGCTACGGAAATAAACTGCGTCGGATACCTCTATCAATACATGATTACTGCGTCTTTTGATTTTACAGTTAAGAGGTGTAAACTTTTGCCAGGCGTAAAGCAGATTTTTACAACATGTCTGCTCTCCCACTCCCTCCCTCACACTCTTTTTAATCAGTAGAGCAACGGCCTCTGGGGTGGCACTATAATGGGTTGTAATCAATGTCTGCTCTCTGATTGGACAGCGTCTCCATCTTTGTTTATTTGTTGCTCTTGTTGTTGTCTCCAGGCCACGGACCCGGACTTGGGTGAGAGCGGTCAGGTCCATTATCGTCTCGTCAACCACCAGAGACTGTTTTCCATCAACGCCACGGGAGCCATCGCCACGGCAGCGCCACTGGACAGAGAGGTAATGGGCTTATCAATTACATGACAAGACAACAGCATCATGTATGGTGGAGGGATCGTGAGAATGGCTAAGAACCGAGGCAGCTGTGTTTTCTTAAAGATACACTAACTTTGCTGGTGGCCTGTCTGTCTCTGTCTCCATGTTATTGCTTTGCCTGGAATGTTCCACAATATAGCCTCTTGACAGATCTGACCTGCATATAACTTGGCCTGGTGGCGTCACCTTGTCTTCATGGAGATAAATAAGTTTAATACCATACTAAAGAACTTTCTGGACAAAGCATTAACATTTCCATGGAAACTGCGGACAGGTGGCGGGCAGTGGCAGACCCTCCACCAGAAAAGTTACGTAATAATTTAGATGATATTCCGATATTCAGAGCGGTTTCAATTTTGGTTTGATACAGTGCTCTTTATTTTCCCTCTACACTATGTATCTTTTCTAGCTGGCTGTCCACCATCAACTTGTCTCCATCGAGATGTTTTTGTTTTGCCTGAAATGTTCCACAGTATGGCATTCAGTGGTGGAAGGTAACGAAGTACAAGTTGTAAAGTACTGTACTTAGTAGAATTTTTAGGTATCTGTACTTTACTTAAGTGCATTTTACAGTGGATACTTTTTACTTTTACTTTTACATTTGAGAGCAGGTATCTGTACTTTCTACTCCACTACATTTTTGAACAGAACTGAAAAGCAAAAAATACTTTTCATATGATTTAAGCGGTTATTTTTACCATGTTCATGGTGACATCCTGACTAAAGTTTTCGAGATCAAGCTTCGACTTTGAGCAAACAAAAAACACACAAAATTCATAAGAAAAATTAAGAAATTGATTTGTATTACTACTGTTGACCAAAATATGTATAATTTTTTAATTAATATCACTACATTTAACACTTTAAGAAATGAACACTTGTGTGAAATACTTTTACTTTTTACTCTTAAACTACAACAGATACTTTAATACTTTCACTTAAGTCGATTTTTTCATGTGATACTTTTACTTTTACTTGAGTAGCTTTTTCCTCTGTATCTGTACTTTTACTTACATGACAAAATTGAGTACTTCATCCACCACTGATGGCATTTAACTTCTCTATTTTCATGGAGACAAGCAAAGGGAGCCACCAAGCCACATTAGAGGTCAAATCTGTAAAGAGCCGACCCACTCACAGTAAGAATGCTGATGTTCAAGGTAGTTTGAGCTATAGAAACCTCTATGATTGGATGTTTAATGCCATGCTGTGGAGCTTTTCATACAAAGCAATAACATTTCTATGGAGACAAGCGAGTGGCGGAAATATCTCAAAACATTTATGAATCTAAAATGACTGTGCAACTTGATCATTGCGTCCTTGGTCCATTACCAAAACATTTCAAACGATTAAACCTACAGCTAAAAGCATGCTTAGATGTCACATTTTAATTGCTAGTTTGCAGATTGCTGTAAACCTCCACATCTCTTACAGGAGAGAGGGCACTACTTCCTGATAGTGGAGGCGTCCGACAGCGCGGTGGACCCTCGCAGATCCAGGCTGACCCTCTTCATTACGGTGCAGGACGTGGACGACAACAGTCCGGTTTTCACCCAGCAGCAGTACCGCGTGGAGCTGCCCGAGAACAGCCCCAAAGACACCGTCATCCTGGAGCTGAAGGTGAGCGAATGCAATGCCCCCAAGGCTACAAACTATACACTGCATTATGCATGAATGTGTTTATGAGAGCGCTCCGGGGTGAGAATTTTTACGGTCATTTGGTGAATTCCAACGAGTCAGCCGCAAATCCCGAGAGAGGAAACATTTAAAGAGTGAGGAATAACATACATTGTAAATATTGGAATGGTTACTTACTATCAAACGTCAGCGATAAGATTTTCATTTGATGCATACTCAATATACTGAGAGACAGAGGAACAGAATATAGATGTGGAATTGTACCTTTAGTAATGGCAATCTCTAAAGTTGCATCACGTAACTTTTCTTCTCGTCTCCATGGAGATATTATTGCGTTGCCTGGGGTGTTCTACGATATTGACCAACACATAATAAATAGTAATAACACAAGAGAGGCTTAAAAGACAGAAAAGACAAACTTTGCTTAGATGTGAGAAACAGCTCCAGGAAAAGTGTAATAGACTCTTGGTGGTGAGGAGGAGGAAATTGGGAGGTTGATGAGGCTAATAGTTTTGCTGCTGTAGTGAGAAGGATAACAATAATGAGAGCGAGAATATTTTTTATATAAAGTGACTTGAGTGGTAATTGTTTGGCTAACAAATGCAAGAAGAAGCTACAGTCTACAGCTTCCCTTGTAAAATTAATCACATAGCTTAATTAACATCAACAAAGTTTGAAGTTATTTCAATCAAAAATAAGAAACATACTTTCACATCCTCTCGTTGCCCGGACTTCACTCCACTTTGCCTGTAGGACTTAATTACTGCAGTTAATTGAAGCTAAAGCCACGCAGCTCCGCTCAAGAATTCATGTAAGCCAGTGCCTCATGTCAGTGCGCTGTTAATTGGGCTGACTTTTAACATTCCAGTCAGAGTTTGAAAAGTATCAAGACCCGGAAAGTTGGAGCCAGCGGGACGTGGCGGGACCAATTGAGCTACAAAGACTACAATAGTTTTCACCGCTTTGAAATGTGCAATTGTTACACTGAACAGAGCACACCAGGTGGACTGTAAAAGACCAGTACTACAAGCCAATTCACCAAAGACATAATGAAAATCCCCCCATACTCTAGTACTACTACTACAGCTACTGGCAAAAACATAAAATATTCACTTTTCCATGAAAAATGTGCTGCTGTGAAACTCTCTCTTTGGCTCTTTTGGTGAGAGAAGGACAAAGGAGGCCAAAATGTACTGGAATAAGAGTGCAGTAACTTCAAATGATATGAAATGAAAATCGGACTGTCTTCCAAATAAATTAAGTGAAACGGGGGAAAGTATTTGGTGAAAATGAGATACTGAAGTACTAATAATGTTTTTGATCATTTTGAGTGTGGATATGACATGTTGAAAAGAAATAAATGAGAATACAATACTTACTAATACTATAACAATTATCATGGCATTATAATATTTGGAGAACAGTTTTATATACATTTATCCATATTTGAGGAATGGAACAAATCTTTTACTCCATATTACAAAGTGCAAAGGTTTCAAAATAAATGTAATGGGGTAAATTAAAACATACATTTGTCTGAATAATAATGTGTGATCTCTCAGTCATCCAGGTAGGTTCCTCTGCAAAAGAAAATTGAATTAGGTGAACAAGACAAAGGTTTTTAGAAGCAAATATGTTTCATAACTCATCCAAGTAGCTTCTTCAGTTCTGACAGGATACTGGTCACTGCCTTATATCATGGTTAACAGCAGATACTTACTGTAAACAACTAGGGTGTGTCTGTGGAATCCCTCAGTCGTCCAGATCCATAGCAAAAGTTAAATTCATTTGAAACATCTTCACTCTAAAACTTTTGTCCAGCTGACGGGATTATTTTTTCTTTTGCAACTAGAGTGTGTTAGCTCCAGTGTAGCTTCTTCATTCAGGCAGATATAAGGAAGTGACTTACCAAGATCCAGTCTGTAGAAACTGCTTGAATGAGTTGCGAAACATATTCAATACTAAAACTTTTCTCCAGTTGACAGAATTCAATTTTCTTTTTGGATGTGTTTGTATATATGTGTAATTTGAATATAAGCTAAAAGATGAATTCAAAAATATTCAAATAATAATGGAATAAAACCTAACTGCTTGTCCCTTTGTAACCGTAGGCGATGGATGCGGACTTGTACTCTAACTTGACGTACCGGATCCGAGCGGAGGGGGCGGACCGCGGGGTGGAGCAGCTCTTCAGAGTGGACCCTCACACGGGAGAGCTGAGGGTGCTGCAGGTGCTGGACTATGAGGAGCTGACCGTGTCCACTTACTCCTTCATAGTGGAGGCTCTGGACTCCAACGGGACCATGCCTCCTGGTCTGGCCTCGGTCACTGTCACTATCATGGTGAGTGAGGGGAGGTGGAGCAGATCTGGGTTAGATTATGACTTGTTTTTTTCTGTTTTTATTCACTTGGTGTGGCAGTGGCTTAGGGATTAGTGCGATTCCCTCATACCCAAAAATTGCCAGTTAATCCCCTGCTTTGACCAATGCTGATTTTATATTTTATTTTGCCCATCTAGTCTATGCATGAATGTGGTCTGTGAGTGAGTCATTGTGCAGATTGGCAGTCGCTTCCGTCAGTCTACTCCAGGGCAGCTGTGGCTATAGAAATTAATGAGTAACGTATGACTATTAGCAAAATTACTGTTACTTATCATTTCAGTCAAATGAGGTAACTCTTTACACTACAACAAATAAATAAAAATAAATAAAATAAATAATAAATAAATACATTAGGCAGCTGATTAATCTAAGCTGCTTGTATTTTTTAAGAAATAAATGAAATCTGTATATATCAGATGTATTGTAATGTGCCTGTAACATGTAATGCGTGTATATATATGGTGTATTATCATGGCAATAACTATCCTGAAGGAGTATTTTTATTTTTTTTAAGAACTGAAAAAAAAACAATGCATGAATGAAAGGTGATTTCATCTTATGTTGTAAATAACACAGTTTTTATTAGTCCTTATTAAAAATTGGTACCTCATGTTCTTACAATGACAATATGATTGATATTGTATTTGTAACATCTGTAACATTCACGGGAGAAAATCCAATATACTGTGTTCTAATCCCCCAGGACATGAACGACTTCTCCCCAGTCTTCAGTCAGGAGGTGTACCGAGGCATGGTGGCCCCCAACGCCCTCAAGGGGACCCTGGTTACCACGGTGACGGCCAACGATTCGGACCCTGTGGTGGGCTGTTATTGCTCTATCAAATCCTCTTTTCCTGGATAGTGTGATTGGTGCCGCTTAAACGACATTGTGTTTCGGCCTCTCAAGCTGAGCCCACTCCAATAGCGTTTCATATTAGCCCTTTGAGTTTCCGTCTGCTAATTTTTCGCGATTGTAATAAATTGGTTCACTTCAGATTGTTCCATTGTGAGCCATTATAAAGTCTGCTGTCGTTAACCAGACACTTAATAGGTTATAAAATCCTCATCGCAGGGTCTGAACTCAATTCGACTTTCAATTTGCTGAGTCATTTTGCACTTAATTTCCTAAAATATAGTAGCATAACGAAAACATCTTTTTGGACATCATCAGTAAATCTTTGACTATAGAATTTTTGGTTGGAAAGCCAACTTGTGTGGGCATGTTTAATTGGGTTTAATTATATTTTGATACTTATAATTGCGGTAGATAATGGTGCAGGGAAAGTTGTGGGCAAATAGCAGACGCTGTGTCGTAGCTGTAGTAACAGTTAAAACAAATAACAAAAAAAACAACTAGGACATCTCATAATAGAGGTCAATAATAAATCTTTGCAGACATTACAGAGAATAATAGTTTTAACAATTCAGTAGAAATGAAGCTACTAGCAGTAAAACCAAATTGCAGATAGCTGTAACTGTACTGATAACTGTATAGCCACAGTAGTAATAGCAATAATGATACTGCTTTATAATTTACACCTTAATTAGGCTTAAAGGTCCTATATTACACAAAATTGACTCTTGTGAGCTTTAAGTCTTGTTATAATGTTGTTACCTCCTCAAAAACATACCTGGAGTTGTGTTTTGTTTCATTCACACGTTTGAGTAACACTTTATTATTGGTTTGTCTGCATCTCCAAAGCTCAAAATGCTCTGTTCCACCTTGTGATGTCATGTAGTGGTAGTTTTAAGTTAACAGCTCCTTTTACCTTTTGTTCAGCAGAGATGGGCAATTCCAGGGCTGAAATAATCCAAATAATTCTAGTGTAGGTGTATGGAGTTTAAAAAACAGTGGCACACTTTCCAGGGCTGAAATATCCAAATAATTCTAGTGTAGGTGTATGGAGTTTAAAAAACAGTGGCACACTTCCTGTATTACGACATGACATCACAAAGTGGAACAGAGCGTTTTCTGTTTGACAGAAGAACTCAGCCTAAATATGCAGGGTTTGTGTGTTGAACATGTGTGAATGAAACATAAGACAGGTCTGTTTGTGATGAGGAAGCAACATTATAATAGATCAGGAAATAGCGTAATATGAGCCTTGTAATAAAATGAACAAGACTTACTTTTTTAGTTTACTAAGAATGATTCAGGCTTAGTAACTATTTAATCAAGGGGTTAGAGTTTGGAGTTATGGTATTAATTAAGTAGTTACTAAGTCTGAATCATTCTTAATAAACTATTAGTTCATTATGAATTGTTTACTTTTCATGCAGATTAAAAGTGGAGATATTATTGTTACCATAATGTAGTGACAGTGACAGTACGTGACAGTAGTGTTTGTTCACTGATCCAAAGGTTGGCAGTTCAAATCTGGCTCTCGACATAAAACATTAGTTGAGCGGTCAGATCCAC
>JACM01025321.1:0-22007 GCA_000787095.1 Periophthalmodon schlosseri
GAGAGAGAGAAAGAGAGAGAGAAGAGACGAGATATTAGCATAGACTGTATATATAAATGGACATAGCTAACCTGCTAGCCAACACGTTCCAAATAGGAAGTGAGCATGGGCGCACTTCTGGCACCATCGTCTCCGGCTCTACATGATCCTGGTGTTGTTATTTTGCTATTTTGTCCATGAATCAAGATATGAACTTTAATAACAGACCAATCAGGCGCCTTCTTTCCCCAAAGTCGCCCCCACTAGCTTTACCAGCAGGTTTGATTGACAGCATTACTAAGCGCCCGCTCCCCGTTAAACCAGCGGTACGGGCGGAAAGGGGCAGTACCTTCCACAGCCTCGCTTTGAATTGGGATCTATGGTTGCTATGATACACGTGAAATATGGAACTTTGCTCCAAGTTTGCCCCTATAACTGCTCTAGCCTCGATGAGCTTCATTTGACTGAAACCGTCACACTCACTTAGTCCACTTCTTTATACAGTCTGGGAATTAGTCAAATATTGTTGTTTATAATGTAATTCACAGCAGCTAACAATGATACAGAAACTGACTATGGAGCTCAACAATGCGTTTTCCATTCATTATTTCCAGACTTTCCAAAAATAAATAAATAAGTATATTAAAAGTTAAAAGCTTGCTCACGGCTGATCAGCTCTGTGGTAACTAATGACTACAAGACTTAACCATTTGTTTTAAACGTTTTTGTTTAATTAGCACGTAGCTGGTTAGCCTCTGTTGTATTTTTAAACTGTTAATATTTGAATTTTTTGAAAAGTCTATAGGAAAAATGAAACTTGCAAAAAAAAAATACTGAAAAATATAATATCCTCCCTCCAGTCACATGTCTGATGAGTGTCTCAACCAATCACCAAGACATGGCATTGCATTTATGAATATAAATGCACTCTCTCTACTACTTCATCCAACCATTTTAGCTGCAACCCTTCTCTGCCCCATCTCCCCCGCAGCAGCAGAACCATCAGCCTCCTCAGCCTCCCCATCTTCTCTGCATCAAAAATTTGAGTTTGATACCAAGGAATGAGCTTGATACTCAAGACCAATTTCAAATATTTTAAAGTGGATGTCATAAAGTGGTGCCCTCTTCCACCATGACAAGCTCCTCCATGTTTTTAAGGTCCACCGTAGGGTAGCAATAGTAATGGTAATTAGTACTGGTAATTTATAATAGTAGTTTATGTAGTAAAAGAGATATTTGTAGATGCATTTTTTACACAATGTCAAATTTAGGGATGGTCCAGTATGGATTTTTTGAGCCAATACCGATATCTGAGCTTATGATAAAGCTCAAGTCATTCTTAACTGTTGAGTCCTGTTTGTGTTTTTTAGCATCAGCACTTGTTCAAATGAGTATCTAGTCTTGATAGTTTTAGTACTGTCCGATTCCCAATCCTTTTGACAACCCTATAACATAGTAACTCTTTTTAACCTTTGATTTGAATTGGAAATAAGCGTTCACACCGCAGCAGGTCAGGTGAACATAGCTACACATTTTAAACACATCCAGGAAGCACTAATATTTTAGAGACTGAAATCTGAACAGCTAAACTAATACAAGAATCCTTACGAATGGAGACACAGGGAGGGCATCTGACACACAGGGGCATTTCAGAACATGTTTGTAGAGGTCTACATGGAATAAGACCCCATGGAGACTGGATATTTTGTTGCTTGCAATGAATTACCTAAATAATCCTACTTTTGGCTATCTGCTCATTACATTCTACGTTCTTGTGGACCGCAGGTATAATTACAGGTGCTCGAAATGGCTGACATGACTGGCTGTAAAAGCACTGATTTGAACGTGAAGGCCACCTCGAGCTGACACATATTGTAAACGCAGCAGCCGAGGACATAAAAATGAAACCTCCGAACAGCAAACATGTGCAGGTTAAGAGGAGTCGATGTGGTCATTTAGAACAGCTTGTCCAGGCAATAACTGGCCCCATGTGTCCAGATCAATACCACAGATAATCAATGGGCCGCTATTGTTTGAGTGTCCTTCAAGAGACACAGCACACTCTTGAGACTCTATAACACTCAAATGCACTGACCAACTCTGCACCTATAACTCTAAAAGGAAAGCATGTTATCTTTGAATAGAATTTAATACCGTACTGTGGAACATTTCAAGGCAACGCAATAACATCTCCATGGAAACAAGCAGAAAGATGGCAGACTCTCCACCGCAGTTGCCCTGGGGCAGACTGGTGGAAGTGAGGCTGCCTCTTACCGCCACCAATCGCTCACTCGCACCACGTTTAAACACAGGCGAGGTGGGCGAGGTGTCTTGCCCAGTGACACAACAACAAGACACTAGAGCTGTAGTCAAAGCGATTCTTGAAAAGTAAAATTGCGTATTGCGTGACCTTGTCTCGACCTTGACTTTTGTTCTGTTGCCACATTTGCCCTGGGGCTGAGTATCGAAAACATGGCTGCCAATCTGTGCCGACGTCCTCTCCAACCCCCACACAAACACAACATTCATATAAGCTTATGAAGTGTCTTGCTCAGGGACACAATGTCAGTATGCACTTGTAGCAGTTTGGATTCAACCATTATCCTCCTGGTTATAAGGCTGCTTGCTCTACAAACTGAGCCACTGTCATCCTAAAAAAAAAAAAAGTTACCTAGATACTAGTCGATACCAAAATAATATCGAAACTAGACAGATACTGAACAACACAAATATTTTTATATAGCACTTTTCCACCTTCAAGGAACCACTCACCCATTCACACACACATTCATACACTAGTGCACACAGACACTGGGGGCGAGGTGGGTTAAGTGTCTTGCCCAAGGACACGACAACAGTATTGTCAGTGGCTGTGGGTCAGTGGCTCTGACCGCTCAACCAGTGATGTTTATGGCAAGAGTGGAATTCAAACTCCTAACCTTTTTTTTTTTTTTTTTAATCATTTTATGTCAAAAATGTAATATTGTCTACAAATATTGTATGAAAAGTTTGAGTGTGTGTTTTTTGTTTTTTTTTGTTTTTTTTGGAATTAAACCTTTTCCTTTGAATCGATTTAGACGTTATAATTTCCGTCTCATGTCATCACTATTGGAGCAGGAAAAACAGCATTAACGTTCTGCTCCTTTCACCTCGGCCCCTGCTCCGTCTGAGTGAGAATCGTTTCTAAGAATAAAGTGTAAATGTGGAATCACGGGGCCCTCGTGACTCTGACACACCAGTCTGCAGATGTTTATGGGGACGTAATTCAACCATAATGCCATCCTCTGGTGCTATTTCCACAGTATGGCATTAAACTTGAGTATTTCCATGGAGACAAGTTACAGGTCAGATGTGTGGAAAGGCAAGTCTGCTCACTGTAAGAATGCATGTTGTGTTAAAGGCCCATGTATTTGAGCCCCAGTGCAGATGTATTGTTAAGCAGCTCTTGAGGTAAAAAAAAAAGTCCACTGTGTACTGTCTCCATCTAATTATAAAGCCTTTTACTGTCCGATAATCAGGAAGTGCGCATTAGCAGGCTAGTTGTTAGCTTTAATGTCACGGTAAAATGATGTTCTGGTCTCTGAAAGTTGTGCGAAGTGCTTATAAACTCATCATGGTGAGTAACTAGGATGCTCTGAATGCATAAGGGAAGTGAGGGATAACTTTGGACCACTGCAAACCCTTTCAGGTATTTTTTAGCAAATAAAACACTTGCGATTGAATACGTTTATGCTCTACTGCAAGACAATACAACACAACGCAACAACATCTCCACGGAGACAAGCAGAAAAGTTACATAGTGCACCTATGTTTTTGTATTTGTCCCTGATGGAGGTTTTCAGATCCTAGAATGTGATGATGTCATACTCTCAGATGGGGGCAAGAGACTGATTTCCATATTGATACATTGATACATTGTACTTTGCCATAAATGTTGAATCAGATACTAATCGATACTAAAAGTGGTATCGAAACTAGATACTCATTTGAGCAAGTATCGGTACAAAAAAATTCCCGGGACAGAAATAAACCTTTCCTGAGTAGCTTTAGAATGATGTTGAGCTGCATCTTTCACAAGTATAAGACACATAGACTAGTACACGCCCATGGACCACTATGGAACCTACTGGACACTGAGGATTACACAGAAAAGAAAGTACTACCATGTAATGTGGAAAATCACATTCTATTGTCTAAAGAAAGAGTGAGACACAAAGACAAGTATGGATTTAATGTTGGAAATTACATTCTGTTGTCTAAATAAAGGAGGTGTTTATTATCATTGTGGTATCGGTATCGAGTTTGGAGTCTCTTCACATGCGGCTCCGTACGTGTGCTATAGAATCCTGATGTGCTGAGCTGTGGCTGCGGCTCGTTCTCTGTTCAATAAGAATAGAGCTGCTGTTGCCATGTGAAACCAGGGCTGCTCCCTCCATGTGCCACTGTACTGAAGAGAGACGGAGAGGGAGAGGAGGGGGAGGGAGGGAGGGGAAGAGAGAGAAGAGAAGGGAGGGAGACAGGAGTACAGGAGAGAGGGGGAGAGAAAGAGGGAGAGGGGAGGAGAAGGAGAGAGGAGTATAGGAGAGAGGGGGAGAGAAAGAAGGAGAGGGGAGGGGAAGGAGAGAGGAGTATAGGACAGAGGGGGAGAGAAAGAGGGAGAGAGGAGGAGAAGGAGAGAGGAGTATAGGAGAGAAGGGGAGAGAAAGAGGGAGAGGGAGAGAAGAGTATAGAAGAGAGGGGGAGAGAAAGAGGGAGAGGGGAGAAGGGGAGAGAGGAGTATAGGAGAGAAAGAGGGAGAGAGGAGGAGAAGGAGAGAGGAATATAAGAGAGAAGGGGAGAGAAAGAGGGAGAGGGGAGGAGAGGGGCAGGGAGGAGGGGGAGAGAAAAAAGGAAAGGGGAGGAGGGGGAGGATAGGGAGAGAGAAAGGAGGGAGAGGAGGAGAAGAAGAGAGAGGAGTTGGGGAGGATAAGGAGAAGGGGAGGAGAGAAGGAGAGGGAGAGGAGGTAGACGGGGGACGGAGAGGAGGGGAAGAGAGGCAGGGAGGGAGTGGGGGAGGAAGAGAAGAAGGGGAGAAGAGAAGGAGAGGGAGAGGAGGGAGACAGGAAGGAGAGGAGGGGAAGAGAAGGAGGGAGGGAGAGAGAATAGGAGAGAGGAGGAGGGGGACGATAGGGAGAGAGAAAGGGGGGACAGGAGGAGAAGAAGAGAGAGGAGTGGGAGCAGAAGAGGAGAAGGGGAGGAGAGGAGGGAGACGAGGGACGGAGAGGAGGGGAAGAGAGGCAGGGAGGGAGAGAGAAGATTCTAGGAGAGAGGGGGAGAGAAAGAGGGAGAGGGGAGGAGGGGGAGGATAGGGAGAGAGAAAGGGGGGAAAGAAGAGAGTGGGAGATGTTGGAAAGGAGAAAAGATAAGAAGAGAAGATATGGAGAGGTGGAGAGAGGGGAGAGAGAAGAGGGAGAGGGGGGAGAGGAGGAGAACAAGTGAAAGGAGTGGGGGAGGAAGGGGTTGGCGGAAGAAGGAGAAGGGGAGGAGAGAGGGAGAGGACGGGGGCAGGAGAGTATATAGAGGAGGAGAGAAAAAGGGAGATGAGGAGAGAGGAACCAGGGAGAGGAGAGGGTGGGAGATGGAGGAAAGGAGGAGAAGAGATGAGGAGAGGAGAAGAGAAGGAAGACAGCAAGCGGGGGGAGAGAGAGAGAGAGAGAGAGAGAGGAGAGAGAGAGAGAGAGTGGAGAAGAGGAGAACAAGAGAAAGGAGTGGAGGAGGAAGAGGAGGAGGAAGGAGAGGGAGAGGAGGATAGAGCAGGGTGAGAGAAGGAAAGGAGAAAGAGAGGAGGGGATTGAAGGAGTGAGGAAGGATAGGAGGAGGATTAGAGGAGAGAGGGGAGAGCCACGTTTGTACAACGAGCGGCTCACAGATCTGACCTGTAATTTGGCCTGGTGGCATCACCTACTTGTCTCCATGGATATAGATAAATTAAATGCTAGACTGTGGAACATTCTTAGCAAAGCAGCAGCATTTCCATGAGAGGGTGGCAGAAAAGTGAATGTACCTTTAGTAACTACTACTATTACTACTACTACTACTACTACTGAGATTATTATCTCTGTCACCAAACTCCTTTACTCCAAATGTGGATTCTGGTTCTATTTAGAGCACAGACAGGAGCCTGCAGAGACACTTTTAGACAAACTTTGAGCTGATATATTTAGAACAGATCATGTGATCATTCAAAATCTAATTGTTCAGGACACACCCCAGGGCCATCGTCAAAACCATCGTCAAAAACAGCCTCGAAACAGCACTTTGTCATGATCCTCCAAGAACATCAAATACACTACAATACAGTAAGTTCAGATTTCAGTCTAAACTATTTTACTACTATAAACTACTACTATGGTAAGTGTTCTACATCTGTGGAGACAAACAGGTGATGCCACAGGGCCAAGTCTGATCTGTGGAGAGGTGACCCTGCTCCCAGTTAGAATGTATGTTTTTCAGGGTATTAAGAGATAAAAACACTTCTCTCACCAGAGAAGTTACATGGAGCTGCTTTAAAATGCATTGACACAAGAGGGGCTGCAATAAACCAGAACTAAACCAGGTCTAAACAAGGACTTAGAACTAAACCAGGTCTAAACTAGGACTTACTCACAACAAAACCAGGTCTAAACAAGGACTTAGAACTAAACCAGGTCTAAACAAGGACTTACTCACAACAAAACCAGGTCTAAACAAGGACTTAGAACTAAACCAGGTCTAAACAAGGACTTACTCACAACAAAACCAGGTCTAAACAAGGACTTAGAACTAAACCAGGTCTAAACAAGGACTTACTTGGAACTAAACCAGGTCTAAAAAAGGACCTACTCAGAACTAAATCAGGTCTAAACAAGGACCTACTCGGAACTAAACCAGGTCTAAAAAAGGACCTACTCAGAACTAAATCAGGTCTAAACAAGGACCTACTCGGAACTAAACCAGGTCTAAAAAAGGAACTTACTCGGACTAAACCAGGTCTAAACAAGGACCTACTCGGAACTAAACCAGGTCTAAACAAGGACTTACTCGTAACTAAACCAGGTCTAAACAAGGATTTACTCGGAACTAAACCAGGTCTAAACAAGGACTTACTCAGGCCTCAAGCAGGTCTGATCCAGGAATAACCCAGATCTAAACCATGGTTTAATGCCATACTGCGGTACATTCCAGGAAAAGCTTCTCTCTCTCTCTTTTTTTTTAACAGGTTTTTTTTTTCAGACCAAGGTTTTGACACTGTCTTCAGTGGAGGCAGGACGACAGCGCCATCTGCAGTCCGACTTCTTCAGGACAGTATCCCAGGTGTGTGACAGGAAAAAGGCCCCCTCGTCCCAGTTTAAAGTCACAGCACATCACATGACCACTCTGAGGAAGACCAAACTGTTAGGTCTGAAAACAAAGTAAATCTGAAAATAGAATCTATTTAAATAAATGAACGGGCCAGATGAACATCACTGGACTAATAACGTCTCAGCCAAAAAGTTCCACAGTGCAGCTTTAAAATGCACTAGACTAGACACTCTTGAGGTGCTGTCTTCCTTATTGGACATAAATAGTCACTGATACTAAACACATTTGTCTTCCTTCATATTGATTCCACTGAGCCCTGTTAAACTAATAGGATTTAAATGGCTCACTCATAAATGCACTGGTACAACCTTAGAATATCATTTGGCTCCAACAAACACAAGTCAGGTCTGTGCACATTTAGAGCAGAGCTGTGGTCCACTAAAGGCATGTGCTGCAGATCGATTGGTCGACTAAAAAGGGGGCGTGGCAAAAGCTTTCAAAACTATTCCGTATCTGTGTGTATTTGAGCCAAACTGCACTCACACCTGCAGGGGGAGTTCATGCAAAAATGATTTATGCAGAAAAAAGCACTAGGAAACAATGTATTTATATAAACACAGATTCAACTTGTGAATCATGAGTTTAATCCACAGACTGTATAAAGAAGTGGACTAAGTCAGTGTGAGGGGTGAATTTGGAGCCGAGTTTCATATTTGGAATTCCGGCCTCGAGTATCATAGTAACCAAAGAGCCAATCCAGAGCCAGGCTGTTGAAGGTAAATAGTAACCAAGAGCCAATCCAGAGCCAGGCTGTTGAAGGTAACGCCCCTATCCGCTTGCACCGCTGGTTTAGCAGGGAGTGGGCGCTTAGCAACGCTGTCAATTAAACTTGTTGCTAACACTAATGGAAGTGACCTCGGGGAAAGAAGGCACTTGATTTGTCTGTTCTTAATGTTCATATCTTGATTTCAGACACAATAGTGAAATAAAAACACCAGGATCATGTCGAGGGGGTTAATACGAACTTCGTGTTTGGATTGCGGTGCTAGCAGGTTAGCTATGTCCATTTACATATACAGTCTATGGTTTAATCTGCCCTTTTACCTATAAATATCACAGAATACCAAATCTTCAGCTAACTCACTCACTCACTTCTCCTTTCTGCTGTTGTTCATATAAATCCTTAGAATCTAAATATCACCATCAACTGATTAATCGACTTAATGACACAAGGCCTACAGGCCTAATTTCGAGCTGACTTTATACATTTGTTTTTGTTGCAGGTTCAATACGCAGTGATGTTTCCCAACCAGAGGTACAGGGACCACTAGAGGTAGTTATCTTTTCATATTAAAGGCACTATGTAACTCTGCCCCATGCTTGTCTCCATGGAGAATGCTGGATCCACTGACCCACAGATTGGCGGTGCGATTCCAGCTCCCACAGATGAATGCTGTTGTTGTGTCCTTGGGCAAGACACTTAACCCACCTCACCCTCAGTGTCTGCGTACACTGGTGTATGAATGTGTGTGTGAATGGCTTTGAGCGCCTTGAAGGTAGAAAAGCGCTATATAAAAATGTGACCATTTACCATTTTACCATTAACTCCATGGCGATGAGCAGGTAACACCACCAAGTTACAAGCCACCAGTTACAATCTGCTGAAGGTTGAGCCCACTTTTTTTTTTTTTTTTTTTAGCAATAATTAACATCTGTAACTGAATCCATGCGATACAGTTTAAGAGTTTAATGGCATACTGTGGAACATTTCAGTAAAAGTAGGTGATGAACCCTCCATCAGAAAAGTTACATAGTGCATCTTTAAACAGATTAGCAATCGCTGTAAATGTATTTCATATCAGCACTCAAAGAAAAATACATTATTTATTATTTCATTTCAGACTAGTGCACATAGACATTGGAGTGTCTTGCCCAAGGACACAACAGGAGGAAGAAGTGATTGAACCGCTAACCACAAGTCAGTGATTTTTTTTTTCTTCCAATTGGTCGACTAGTCAGGTGATTATTTCTATTGTCTCTCAGAGATTTAAAGCTTAAAACAACCCATAGACTGTATATATAAATGGACGTAGCTAACCTGTTACCCAAGTAGGCAGTGATCATGGACGCGCTTCTGGCTCCATCGACTCTGGCTCCAATTCACTTTCCAACGAAAAACTGTGGCCCCTCTCTCTGTAACTGCTGCTGTCAGACTCGACATTTTGGTCTTAAAATGTTCTTATTAACCCGCTCTACATGATCCTGGTGTTTTTATTTCACTATTGTGCAAATACCAGTTCAAGAGGAGTAAAAGACGGGGTAGAGCTGTCAGGCTCATTATTCTGACATTGAAATGTTTATTTTATGTTGTCCCCAAAATCAAGATACGAACATTAATAACCAATGCCTTCTTTCCCCCCTAGGTCGCTCTCGCTAGTGTTGGCAACGCTGTCAATCACACCTGTTGCTAAGCCAACCCCCTGCCAAACCAGCAGTGTAGGCGGGAAGGGGCGTTACCTTCAACGGCTTCACTCCGGATTTGGTTGCTATGGATACTCGCATCAGAATTCCAAAAATTGGACCTCGGCTCCAAATTGACCCCTATAACTGCTCTAGCCTCGATGAGCTTCATTGGAGCCAAATGCTGTGGGCGACGTCACACAAAGTCCACTTCTTTATACAGTTGTAAATGTATACGCTATATTGGTTTACAATATTTTCTAACTGTGACATCCAATCAAAACAAAAAAAACAAAAATCCAAATCAAAAAAGGGCACAACAAACAGAGACAACAAGAACCAAACCACCAACCTTCTAGATAGTTGTCAAAATGGCTTTATCAACTGAACAGCAGCTACCCGTGTGCTCCCGCCTCAGGCCCCAAGCTGCAGGGTCAGGCTGTGTTTGCTTTGGTTTAAATGAAGCAACATAACATTTAAAACAATGCAAATGTGTTTTTGCATGTGGCCTCTCCTCTGAACGTCTCATACTGAGGAAACTACAAGGCAAAGCTGCAGGTTTGAACTAAAATTATCCCCAACTCTTTTAAACACGGCTATTTTAAAACGTATTTAATACAAAAGACAGTTATTTATGGAAAAGATTCAAAATAATATGGTGATCAAGGAATGCTCGCCAGAACTAAACCAGGACTGATCCAGGTCTGACCCAGGACGAAACCAGGACTAAATCAGGTCTAAATCCTGTGTAAGAGATACTGACCACTTCAGGCTGGAATTAAACCAGGACTATACTAGGTCTGACCTAGGACTAAACCAGAACTAAACCAGGACTGATCCAAGTTTGACCCAGGACTAAACCAGGACTAAACCAGGGTTATACCAGGTCTGACCCAGGACTAAACCAGGAATAAAGCCTGTGAGAGATACTGACAATTGCAGGCTGGCACTAAACCAAAACTAAACCTGGACTAAACTAGATAAAACCAAGATTGACACCAGAATTAAATCAGGACTAAACTAGGTCTGTCCCAGGATTACCAGGACTAAACCTGTCTTAGGTCTTATGCACCCTGGATAGACACTGACCGAGAACACCCCGCAAGACCTGCAATAAACCAAGACTAAACCAGGTCTAAACCGGGACTAAACAAGAACTTCCTCAGGACTAAACTGGGACTAAACCAGGACTAAACCAAATATAAAGCTTGTCTGACAGATATTGACCACTGCAGAGCTGCACTAAACCAGGACTAAACCAGGTCTAACTAATAAGTAACCAAGTGTAACCCAGGACTAAACCAGGACTTAAGTAGGTCTAAC
Source organism: Periophthalmodon schlosseri (assembly GCA_000787095.1). NCBI lineage: Eukaryota > Metazoa > Chordata > Actinopteri > Gobiiformes > Gobiidae > Periophthalmodon > Periophthalmodon schlosseri. The sequence goes on from JACM01025321.1 coordinate 11,083, forward strand.
CCAGATCTAAACCAGGACTAAACCAGGTCTAAAGGCTCTCGGACAGATCCTGACCACATCACAATTTGTCAAACTCAGATCTGAAATGCATCGACTTTGAGAACAAAATGTTCAGTCTCTCCTGATGTCTCCCACCCACCGACACGAGCCTTGATCAAAAGGTGGATTTCATCTTTTCAACCTATATATTCAACTATTTATTTTTGACAGCAGTTGTATTCATCAGAAGAAATACACATAGCAACAGTAGTCAAAACAAACGACCCCAGGAAAATATCAGAGTGCAGTTTGTACCACGGCAGAACCATTTGGGAATTGTGATTAGATTTGGGATTTATGTTTTAAAGGGCCCATATTACACTATTTTCTGATCTATGTTCTAATGTTGTTTCCTCATCACAAACAGACCTGGAGTTGTGTTTTGTTTCATTCACACAGGTTTAACACACAAACCCTGCATATTTAGGCTGAGTTCTTCTCTCAAACTGAAAACACTCCGTTCCACCTTGTGATGTCATGCGGTAATACCTCTGTGTTTTTAAGCTCCATACACCTTCACTAAAATCATTTGGATGATTTCAGCCCTGGAATTGCCGATCTCTATTGAACTAAAGGTAAACGAACAGAGCATTTTGAGCTTTGGAGATGTAAACAGACTAATAATAAAGTGTTTCTTAAACATGTGTGAATGAGACAAAACACAACTCCAGGTATGTTTTTGAGGAGGTAACAGCATTATAACATGGCTTAAAGCTCACAAGAGTCACTTTTATAATAATAATAATATAGGACCTTTAAATATGAGGCCAGTACTCTTCAGAGAGAGACAGATTTCTACAGTTCAAAATGTGTTCTTAAGTATTTCATAAATATTCTCTATAATCTTATATTAAACAGGAGAGCAGGAGCAGTGGATCAGATCTGAGCCAGGATCCTGATCAGGAGTACATGGAGGAATAACCTACTGTCGGAGGTGGGAAGAATACTGTACAAGGTAGTATTACTCAAGAAGTAGTTCAAAGTCAAGTATTTGGGGAAACTACTCAAGTCAGAGTAACTGTCTGGACACACCTGATTTATAATTTAAGTAAAGATTAAATAATGCACAAAATCTGGTAGTTTCATTGCCTGGGACCCAGAATAGACACTTCTCCAACACTTTACGAAGATGTTTAGTCTGGTCGCCAGTGAATCTCCTTGTTTTCAGATGGGTGTGATTGACAGGTGGATTAGCCAATCAGAAAAATATCACAGGGAGCTGAAAAACATTTCTGCAGAATCAATGAGCCGAGCACTAAACCATGTTAATCAGAGATGAGAGAAATGTGATTTTATTTATAAATTATAGGTGACCAATGAGCTCCTTCGTTTCACTTGTGTCACTGAAAAGAACAAATCTGACTGGGCGATCACGTTTGACTTGGCTTGAGACTCAGCAGAGGACATGGGACCAGACTGATGTCAATCTGTATTAAAAATTCAGAGAGAGATCAGTCTGGATTTGGACAGCTCATATTGTCACTTTAGACTTACTCACAGTGAGAAGTAATAGTACTGTTACACTGTACTATATATTACTCAAGCAGAAGTACACAGAGAGGTAGGCTAAATTGTGCATGTTTTAGGTTGATAGTGAAACCAGAGGAAACACAGACACAGGGAGAACATTCAAACTCCACATAAAGTCCCCACGTGGTCTGGAAATCAAACCAGTGACCTTTTCGCAGTGAGGTGGTGATAACGACTATGCCACCATGACAGTATATCAGGCTATTAGCAATAATGCTGTGCACAAATGCTTTCATATTCCCATAACCCTCATGGTGTTATGTGACAAATTGAGTTTCTTTCTGTTTGGACAATGACACGTTCTCCCACAGTAATGAGACGGGCCGTACATATGATCCCGGTGTTTCTGTGTCTTCTCCGCTCTGCATGCTAACGTCATGTGTAGGCTATGTTTATGCTAATCCAAGTTCCATTTTTCCCAAATGCCATGCGGCCATTTGAATAAGAACAGTACACTGGACAATGTAATTTTAACGTGTTTACATACAGTACATTTAAATCTCCAGTGTATAACCTTTCTGGTGGAGATGTTCTTGCTTTGCCCAGAACATCTCCACTACGCAAAATTGGTTCTTGTGGGCTTTTAGCCATGTTATTATGCTGTTACCTCCTTAAAAACATACTTGGAGTTATGTTTTGTTTCATTCACTCATGTTTAAGTAACACTTTATTATTAGTATGTCTACATCTCCAAAGCTCAAAATGCTCTGTTCCACCTTGTGATGTCATGAAGCGGTAGTTTTCAAGTTAACAGCTCTTTTTACCTTTAGTTCAGCAGAGGTTGGCAAATCCAGGGCTGAAATCATCCAAATGATTCTAGTGAAGGTGTATGGAGTTTAAAAACACAGTGGAGCACTTCCTGAATTACCACTTAATTACATCACAAGGTGGAACAGAGAGTTTTCAGTCTAAATATGCAGGGTTTGTGTGTTAAACATGTGTGAATGAAACAAAACACAACTCCAGGTAAGTTTGTGATGAGGAAAGAACATTAGAACATAGATCAGAGAATAGTGTGATATGGCACCTTTAAACTTATATGTCCGTGAAGACAAGCAGGTGAAGTTATAGATCAGATCTGTGGAGAGGCGACCTCACAGTAAGAATGCACATTTTTCAATGTATTTTTGAGCAATAAAAAACACCAGAATTGAATAAATGCAAATGGATACATTTAATGCCATAATGTGGAGCATTCCAGGCAAAGCAATAACATCTCCATGGAGACAGGCAGCTAGTGGATTCCCGTCCAGAAAAGTTACATAGTGCACCTTTAAAAAGCAAGTTTAAAAGCAAGTAACCTAGTCATCAGCAGTGAATCAGTGGTTTCAGAGTCCCATGCTTTTTTTTTAACTAGTAAAAAAGCATGGTAGCAGAGTGGTTAGCACACTAGACTCGTAGCAAGAAGGTTACGGGTTTGACTCCCGAGCCTCAGGGTCAGATCTGCGGCGTTTGCATGTTACGCATACAGTATGTGATTTTGCAAAACTTTGCCTGTATTTTGGGCCCAGCATCTTGCCTTACTTTTTGCTGAAATAGACTAACTTGGAACACATTTGTGTCAACTTTAAGCACACTACAGATTAATATGACATTTTTTACCACATTTACATTTCAAGACATGGGGACAGTGACCCAGGACCTGTGAACTGCATTCTGTCATTGTGTCCACGAGCAAGACACTGGACCCAATTTTAAAGTCTATTCACTTTTTATGTGATACTTGAACCTCAACAAATGTTTTTGCACAGTTATGATGGTTTGTTAAAATATATTCAGAATATTAATGTAGTGATGAAAGTCCAAATCAAGATATAGTATGGTAAATATTGCCCACCTCTAATTAATATTACTATACTGTGATATTAAAGCTGCACTATGTAACTTTTGTAGTTGAGGGGTTGCTATACATGTCTCTGGAGATGTTATCATTTTGCCCAGAATTTTCCACAATGTGGCATTAAATGTGTACCTCCAGCATTTATCCAATTAGGTGTTTCATTGCCCCAAACACTGCCCTCCCACCACAGATCTGACCTGACCTGAAATTTGGCCTTGAGGTATTACACGTTACCATGGAGACAGGCATTACCATGGAGACAGGCAGGTGGCAAACCTACCAGAAAAGTTACCTAGTGCACCTTTAATAGGCCATTTCCATCTTATACAGGCTATGACAAAATATCTGCACTTTACATCAAGGAACCACTCACCCCCCGACACACACACATTCACACACCAGTGTACGCAGACACTGGGGCTGAGGTGGGTTAAGTGTCTTGCCCAAGGACACAATGACAGCATTCATTTGTGGGAACTGCAATTGTACCGCCAACCTGTAGGTCATAGACTGAATAAAGAAGTGGACTAAGTGAGTGTGACGTCACCCACAGCGTTCGGCTCCAGTCAAATGAAGCTCATCAAGGCTAGAGCAGTTATAGGGGCCAATTTGGAGCTGAATTCCAACCACAAGTATCATAGCAACCAAAGAGCAAATCTGGAGCGAGGCTGTTGAAGGTAAAGCCCCTTCCCGCCCGCACCGCTGGTTTAGCAGGGAGCAGGCACTTAGCAACACTGTCATGTCGTATCAAACCTGTTGCTAATGCTAGTGGGAGTGACCTCGGGGAAAGAAGGGGCCTGATTTTTCTGTTATTAATGTTCATACCTTGATTTACAGACACAATAGCAAAATAAAAACCCCAGGATCATGTAGAGCAGGTTAATACGAACATTTAAGACCAAAATGACGAGTCTGACAGCAGCATTTACAGAGAGAGGGGTGACAGTGTTTCAATGTAAAGTGAATTGGAGCCAGAGTCGATGGAGCCGGAAACGCGTCCATGCTCACTCTATTTGGAACGCGCTGGCTAGCAGGTTAGCTATGTCCATTTATATACACAGTCTATGGTCTGAGCTACTGTTTAAAATGTGAGCTTTGAATAGAATCATATTATTACAACATAAATCACAGATCTAATTGTAATGTTTGTCAGAAAAATCACAATTAGATATTATCCCCAAATCAGTCAGCCCTATCTGGCTCCATTAAGAAAAAAGTCTTTAGAACTGTATAAATGCATGCATAACATTGCTGTTGCTAACATGTTTTGTATTCCTCCATGATACAGTGGGACCATTCCAGGCGATGCAGATGTTTACATACAGTCTGAGTCCCATTAGACAGCTGCTTTAAATGCCACCGCTCCATTTTCTCTGATCAACACCATTATGAATATGACTGTTCTGACAAATGTACATCACTGCTGGGATGAAACAACATGCCATACATTTTGTTTTTTGGCAATTCAGAAATTGCACTTTGAAATTGCTCTTAAGAGTCAAAAGTTTCAAAATGGAGCTGGAGGTCGGAATTCCATAGTACAAAAAGATTAAAGCTGCACTGTGTAACGTTTCTGCAGGAGGGAGAGATTATTATTATTATTATTATTATTATCATTATTAGAACTCCCTGGCCTTGAATGTTCCACACTATGGCATTAACCTTCTGCATGGAGACAAGCAAATGACACCACCAAGCCAAATGACAGGTCAGATCTGCACAGAGGCGACCCCGCTTACAGTAAATGGTAAATGGTCACATTTTTATATAGCGTTTTTTTTTACCTTCAAGACACTCAAAGCACTTTACATCAAGGAACCACTCACCCGTTCACACACACATTCATACACCAGTGCACACAGACATTGGGGGTGAGGTGGGTTAAGTGTTTTGCCCAAGGACACAATGACAACATTCTTCTATGGGAACTGGAATCGCACCGCTAACCTGTGGGTCAGTGGACATACGCTCAACCAACTGAACTACTGTCGCCCGCAGTAGCTCACAATTAACAAATCACAAAGATTGCAGTTTTTGAAGTACCAAGATATCCTCTTATTCTGCATAAAAACTGCTGACCCTGTAGTTTAGATCTGTACAAACATGTTCTGAAATGTCCATGTGTGTCAGATGCCCTTCCTGTGTGTCAGATGCCCTCCCTGTGCCTCCATAGGGTCTTATTCTGCATATAAACGTCTAACCCTGTAGTTTAGATCTGTACAAACATGTTCTGAAATGTGATTCTTGTGTTAGTTTGTCACTTCAGATTTCAGTCTTTTTGTCATTTCTTCTGGACGTGTTTAAAATTTGAACTTTTTGAATCCCATTATTAAAACATAAATCGCAAATCTAATCCCAAAGCTTGTCAGAAAAAACGCATATATACGCATATATACAGCAGCAGGTACATACATAGAGACACTGGAGAGGGGGGCAGATGATTACTCAAACGCACATACATGAAATACCACAAAATATTCTTGGTAAGTTGTCAATGGGTAAACAACATTATGACAACTTAACAAGCTGAAAAAGCCTGTTTAGCCGAAGATGAGATCTTTAACATACAGTACGCCTCATCCGTATAGAACTCAGCCTATAGACATGCATTGTCCTGGGAGCTTCAGCCGCTCCTTGTTCAGGCTGTGCACATGGGCTGAATGCAGACACAATATTTCACTTTTGGATCACTCATGTTAGACTACTGCAATAATATATTCACTTTGGCTGTATGAGATTTCTACAGGCTACACGGTGTTTACATATTGTGCTGTTGATACATACATCCAGCATATGTCCATCATTACATTACATTCACATGTCAGTGAGAGAGATGTGCCCATAACAACACTTAAACGCCCCAAAATGCTTCAAATAGATAAGTGCCATTCAAATCCATGAGGCAGGGATAAATACACGCATCGCTGCATTTAAAACACACTCGCCACAGCAAAAAGTTCATAGGTTTTTTTTGGTTGAATTCACAGGAGCCCCTCCCCAGAGAGACGTGAGGAGCACCCCCAAAATCTGCACCCCAACCCCGGGCCTGAGCGCCACATGGTCGGCTACAGGAGCCAGGCAGCCCCGCGCCACCCTCCACAGCCCCTCCACAGCCCCGCGGAGGGAGGCTACCTGTATCTTACCTAGTGACAGCGACACACGGATGAAACGCTGCGAACTCATCTGGAGCACGCGGTACCAAAACATTCCCGGCCTCTGCGCGCACAGCTCAGTGAATGAATAATGACACTAGAAAAGCACGGATCATAACGGATCATAACGGATCATAACGCATGTATGTGTATTCCATGGCGCCAGAGCACGGATACAGCGGGTTACATGACCTACTATACGCGCTGTAGCTACAGCTCCATGCATCCTACCTCACATCCTCGCTCCTCGCCTCCTTCTGCAGTCTACAGCCTCGTCTCTCAGGCGGATCCCAAATGTCATTTTTCTGCACAGTTTCCGCTAGAAGCTGCTCTGCCGCATGTCCACGCCGCGTGCACCTGCGCTAACTTGTTTTGACGACACGACCCTTGGCCAAATCTTCACCTCGCGCTCTGTGTTTTTCCGCACGCGGAATGCTACATCCACGCCTCAGCGCAGCGGCAGCAGCAACATTCATTTAGAACGCGTTAAGTTGACGCGCGGCAAACGCGCGCTTGGCAGATTTGCCGCTGTCATTCATTGAGTGTTTACCAAGAAACGCCTTGCCGTGGCGGAAAAACGTGAACGCGAGCGGCAGTAACAACATGAACCCCTCCCTGTAAACATGGAAACGCGGTGTGGACCCGAGCGGCAGAGCGGTGCGTCGCGCAGTCCGCGGTACGGTTAGGGCGTAGTTCGGGGCTCGTACCTGGGAGGATGAGCTCGCCGCGGCCGTCGCAGTTCCCAGCTCCCCTGCTTTGGACGCTGACACTGAGCGGTGCGCGAGGCTGCTCGGAGCATCCCGATTGGTCGGCTGGGAGGCAGAGACGCACTGGTTGCTGGCTGCCTGCGCTGGGCTCTCGTGCACTGGGCTCTCGTGCACTGGGCTGTCCACATCAGCCAAAGGGGTGGTTCACATGTTCCGCGCGCAGCAGCACAGCGGCAGAGGCGGCGGCGCGCGCACACACAATGGTTCGCTCCAAAGTGGGGCTCCCAACTTTGCTTTTTCATAGCAACAGTAATAATAATAATGTGGTGAATGGGGCTGAGCGGTGAGTGATGAGGCGGCAGAGCGCGCGGTGCAGACGGTGGACCACGGGGGGCTGGGGAGGAGCGCGTGTCCTTGAGATTCTCCTGAAAATTCACCTGAGCTGGCGATTTCACACGTGCTCCAACAATGCACTTTATAAAACAAACATATCACACACTGACTGAAGCAGATAAAGGCTGGAATAGACTCCTCACTCTCACTATGAATGAAAAACATGTGCTGAACTTAACACGAGGACGTCAAGTCACGAAAGGGTCAGGGATGTAAAAATAGGTCACAAAACAAGCACTGGAAAGGGTTAGGGTTAAAGTCAAGTTTGAGCCTAGTTACAATATAAGATATAAGATAAGTCACTGGAGCTGTTCAAACTGATCACATTCACTGTGGCTGATCAGCTGTTGAAATAACCTGTTACTAATACAAAAGTCAATTATTGTTTTGGAAGATAACCCATACAGACTCATTTCTAGGGCAGTAAAAAATAAATAAATAAAAATAAAAATACACAAGAATGATCATAAAAATATAAACTATACAAGTACAAGTATTTCAAAATTTAAGTTGAGTTGCAATAGGCCACTTACACATGTTCCAGTGCACAACCACATGAGCCAGTGTGTAATGATACAAGTACTACATTTTATATAGCCAGTATTGTTTTATTGTAGCCCAATTTTTACAAAGCTATTTGAAAATATGAAACCTCGCTAGAAGTACTTCAGGCTGCCTGCAAACAGAGGATTTGATTGGCAGTTTGAGAAAAGCCAAGATGAGAGTACAATTGTACATTTAATATTTTTCCACAAAAATATTTTTCCAGAGAGTATTCAATCTGATACTGTGTACACTGAAACGTTAAAGTTGTTTTGCAGTTCTTCACAAAGTATTCAAAGTGATACTGTGCACACTGAAATTAAAAAGTCTCTGGATTTGCGTAAAACAATATGGAAAGTGGTTGTGCGCAGTAAAATTATGTTTAGGCTTTTAAACTTATTGGATCTCTCTGTGCATTTTGTCACATCACAAACACGACTTTTTCATGTTGGTGAAATGTGTCATGCTGAATGCACATCTTTATCTCACGATACCTAATCATGAAAATTGACCTTTTTAGAGTTGTTATTATTGTGTTTTTATGATTTAATACAGTTTACATCCAGGCCTACAAACATAAAAGGTTTGAAGTAAAATGAGTACACAAAAACACTCTTTAGTTTTTCCACTTCTGTATTGAGAGAGAACACAGAGAGGGAGAGAGAGCACAGAGAGAGCACAGAGACCACAGAGAGGGAGGACAGAGAGGGAGAGAGAGGACAGAGAGGGAGCACAGAGAGAGCACAGGGAGGGAGCACAGAGAGAGCACAGAGAGAGAAAGCACAGACAGAGCACAGAGACCACAGAGAGAACATAGAGAGAGCACAGAGAACACAGAGAGAGAGCACAGAGAACACAGAGAGACCACAGAGAAAGAGCACAGAGAGAGCATAACACAGAGAGAGAGCACAGAGAGGACACAGAGAGAGCACTGACACAGCACAGAGATACAGAGAGAGCACAGAGAGAGAGCAGAGAGAACACACAGACAGCACAGAGAGAGCACACAGAGAGCACAGAGAAAGCATACATGGAGAGCACGTAGAGAGAGCAGAGCAAGCACACAGAGAGAGCACACAGAGAGAGCACACAGACAGCACAGAGAGAGCACAGAGAGAGAGAGAGAGTACACAGAGAGAGCAAAGAGAGAACACAGAAAGCACACAGAGAGTGTGAGCACAAAGAGAGCACACAGAGAGCACAGAGAGAGAGAGAGCACAGAGAGAACACCGAGAGCACAGAGAGAGCACAGAGAGAGAGCAGAGAGAGCACAGCGAGAGAGAGAGCACTGTCTATCTTGTGTTAAATACACTGACTTCTCTCTAATACAATAATGGACCAGGACAGAATCACATTGAACAATACAGAAAATACAGAAAGAAAACTCACCATGTGATCCATCTTTCTCTGTGGTATTCAGTGACAGGCAGAGCCAAGTCCTTCTACCCCACACCCTCTGTACATACAAGTGATGATACAGTACACTTAAGTATCTATTAAAGTAAATAAAAATGTTAGTTAGTATCTGAGGCCTGTGTTTTGGTGGTACTTCAAAGTCCTGCCTTTTTCTGAAACATACAGGGATTTTATTAGCTCACACTTTTTCTTTTTACTGATACTGTTTGCAGAACGATGCTGCACTAAACATCACCTGTAATATGTGTGATCTTACCTGCAGCTACAGCAATGATCTGGGTCACTGCTTCATGTTTGCACATTCCAATGTCAATACAGTTGTCTCAGTCTTGTAGATGGACAGTCAAGCTAACAGGTTGTTTAACAGGAACGAGCCGTGCATTACCCTAAGTTTCATATAAAGCAACACAAACGTGTTTAGGGTGACTACATTTGAAGCCAGTTTGAAGCTTTTAAAATCTTTAAAAAGTCTTACCTCCAAAGCAGCTCTAGTAACCCACCTGCTCCTCCTGCTCCTCCTGCTCCACCTGCTCCTCCTGCTCCACCTGCTCCTCCTGCTCCTCCTGCTCCACCTGCTTCTCCTGCTCCTCCTGCTCCTCCTGCTCCTCCTGCTCCTCCTGCTCCTCCTGCTCCTCCTGCTCCTCCTGCTCCACCTGCTTCACCTGCTTCACCTGCCCCTCCTGATCCTCCTGCTTCACCTTCTCCTCCTGCTCCACCTGCTTCTCCTGCTCAACCTGCTTCACCTGCTACTCCTGATCCTCCTGCTTCACCTGCTCCTCCTGATCCTCCTGCTCCACCAGCTCCTCGTGAGCCACCTCCTCCTCCTGCTCCACCTGCTCCACACTGCAGAGGCTATGTAACATCTCATATGAGCCACAGTCCGACTGCCTTTGACTTAAACGTGTTGGACAGAGAATCATAAAAAAGTCATGTTATTGTTGTCAAATGTGTGTTTGCAGTTTGAGCCTCTCAGGACATGTTTTCAGTGTGGGATGTTTGTCAATGTGAAGAGAATGCAGAATGTGTCATTAAACTGATTATATCTGAGTTTTTACATAGACTGTAATTACTACTGTACTTTATTTATGTCATGCTAAAAGTGCTCCTAATAGAAGCATATCATGTGTGTAGTATTTGTAGTATTTGTGTACTTTTCCTCCGTGAACCTGCCTCCTCTCCTCACAGACAGCTCAGCCCCATATGGTGCCTGTGCTGTGTGTTGTGTCCTATAGAAACACATGGCTCTGCTGCGTCTCATCATAAGTGCTAAGTTTGCAGATGTGAGGAAGAGCCACACCCGGCAAC
>KN477443.1:289-15123 GCA_000787095.1 Periophthalmodon schlosseri
TATTTATATGTTTTATCTTATTTTATCTTGTTCAGTGTCCTTGGGTATTTTGAAAGGCGCTTATAAATAAAATGCATTATTATTATTATTATTATTATTACTATCTGATCTATTATCTATTATCTGAAATGTCCCTGTGTGTCAAATGCCCTTCCTGTGTGTCAGATGCCCTCCCTGCATCTTATTCTGTGTGCAAGCTGCTAACCCTGTAGTGTAGATCTGTACAAACATGTTGTGAAATGTGATTCTTGTATTAGTTTGTCACTTCAGATTTCAGTCTTTTTGTCAATTCTTCTGGATGTGTTTACAATGTGAAGTTTGAACGAAATACTATTTTTAAAACAGAAATTGCAAAATTTAATTGTAATCCCATCTGCATCTGTTCAAACAATTATACTCAAACACCATGGGAATGTCCAGTCATCATACCACTCAAGAAGGAGATAGAGGAGAACAAAAGCAAAAGACCTTGTGAAGATGTTGGCTGAAGCTGGTAAGAGTTTGTAAGCCTGAGAACACCATCCCAACTGTGAAATACGAAGGTTGCAGCATCATGTTGTGGGGTTGTTTTGCTACAGGAGAGACTGGTGCACTTCACAAAATAGATGAGGAGAAAAGAACATTACGTGGAAATACTGAAGGAACATCTCAAGACATCAGCCAGGAAGTTAAAGCTTGGGCACAAATGGGTCTTCCAATTGGACAATGACCCGAAGCATACTGCCAAACTGGTTACAAAGTGGCTTAAGGATAACAAAGTCAATGTTTTGGAGTGGCCATCACAAAGCCCTGGTCTCAGTTACACCAGTTCTGTCAGGAGGAATGGAAACTACAAACTATGGAACTGCCAACTAATAACTATCATTATTTTGGCATTTAGCAAACAGAAATAATTTTGGTAATCCTACTTAACCTAAAACAAGAAAAGTTTAGTCTGATTTCATGTCAGACAGTGAGAAAAAGAGCGTATGTGTCTTTTTATATAGTGTATGTAAACTTCTGGTTTCAACTGTAAACCAGTATGACCTTACTAACATCCAAATTAGTTCTCAACATATCAAATTAGACCCAAAACGTTCCACAATGCTTCATTCACTTTATAACTCTCGTTTTTAATCTCCTACAATTTATCGTGCTGCTTTACAATCCAAAGTTCAGCCAATAAACATCATTCTCAATATGCGGGATGCGTGCCTCTTGCTGTTTTCTGACCCAAGTTTTTATTGTTAAGTCCTCCTTAATGTTACTCCACACAGCGAGTTTACCCCACCTCACCGTTAAACTTTGCAACAAAACATTATTTATTTACAACCGTTGCCTGGTTTTTGCAAATTTTTGGCAAGCTAGCTTCAAAAACAGCATCTTGTGTGAGTGCTTTTGATGCTAATAGGAAAAATGCATCGCGCGGCTGGAGGATGGAGTCAGCTAGTTGACATTTGAATAGTTTTTTATGACTTAATGTTGACATGTTACAGACCGCCAGACGTGTCCAGCCTCACATGAACTGCTCCAGTGAAGCGGACATTTTGTTTGTGTCAATTTGAGGAATCCAGATGCTACGGTGCAGAATTGAACAAAATCTGCAGAACGGCGCACAATTTTTCTCGTATCTCGTAAATGTCTTGCTACAGAAGGTTCCGGGTTGAATTCAAAGTAGTTTTTCTGAAATCGGGGCATTTCTGTAACATTGTTTTTTATTTAGGATTAGTTGGCAGCTGTGCCGAAACATGTTGGCTCATCTCGTGTAACCAATAACTGACCTTATTACCAACAGTACTTTGGGCCTTTTTCACTGCTTTTAAACGTTTGCCGCAGTAAGTTTTTATATTACGAGCATGATCATTCTCACTGTCTGCGAGCTTTTGAGCTTCGCCTGGGATCCAGAATACACATTTCTTCAATACTTTACGAAGATATGACTCTGGTGACTGGTGCATCCTTGAGTTCAGATGGGTGTGACTGACAGGTGGATTAACCAATCAGGGACAAGCATGGTCTGTGCGTATCAAAACAAATACGGCTGCTTACAAGGAAAAAAGGAAAAGAATATCACGGGGGGCTGAAAAACATAGCGGATTTCTTTTTATGTATTTACCCTTTATTCAACCACATAAAATGTAATTTACAAACATGACCTGCAGAATTTCTGCAGAATCAGTGAGTGAAGCACTAAGGTGAGAGAAAATTAATTTTGTTTGGCACAGTAGGAAGTGTCCTGTTGTCCTGACCAGGATTTTGGAGAAGATCTGGAGAAGCTATAAGGCAACCTATGAGACAATAAGATCTACATTATCATAACAGCCGCAGGTGGAATTTGTTTTTTTTTTCAACAATTTTATTTACTCATAATTTTTTCTCAAATGGCTCCCAGGCTTCATGCCTTGCCTTTGTTCTGTAGTGGTCTGTTAACACTCAAATCATAAAACCTCATATTACATTAGCTTGCATGTAATTGGCCTGCCAGATTACAAAAATTCTCCTCTAAAATGGAAAACTCTAGTTGTCTATTCCAGTAAAGGAACGCATCAAAACATCTGGCAGCGAGAGGAAGCGGCCCGTTACAAAGCAGAAAATTACTGTAAATTTGGACGTTCTGGTTCTGGGGGGATTTCAACTTTCACATGAAAAATGAGTCTGCTTAAAGGCTTCAATAATACACGGGTAATACAAAACAGTAACAAATGGAAACTTAGCTGTTCTGAAATCTACAAAGTAACTCGACTTTAATTCACAACATAAAAACAAATGAAATAAATGATATCATACTCGACTGGTCTGGATTTGTATTATCCCCATGACAATATTTTGACCCAGTGTTTACCAAGAAAATGCAAATGAAATTGAGAATCATTATATCTTGAGGCCATACCACTCGGAAAATGTTCAGTCTCATCTGATCTCGGGAGCTAAGCAGGTTTAGGCCTGGTCAGTACTTGGACGGGAGAGCATGCGCCACAGTGGGGCAGACAGTGAGCAAGACACTTCAGACCTCCTCGCCCATGTACGAATGCGGTGTGGGAGTGGGTAATGGCGCAGATTGGCGGCCTCGCTTCTGTCAGTCTACCCCAAGGCAGCTGTGGCTACAATAGGAGCTTACTATCACTGAGTATAGAGTGAATGAAAATGCAATGTAAAGTGTCTTTCAGTGTTCTTTTGAGTGTTTTATTATGATTATCTTATCTAACCCAGGTCAATAAAACCAGGGTTAAGGTAAGGCTAAGTCCGAGCTCTGCAGTGGTCGCAGAAATTCCAAATAATGAACAGTAACGAGAGGAGCTAAGACCGACTCAAAACGGCAGAAGTGATGGGCCCTGTCTCATTATTCTAGCATTTCACCATAGGCAGCAGTATATTTTCAGATTTTCAGAGTCTGAAAATTTGAAATTAGCGCTGGTAAATACTGGGTAGTAAGCGGGGATAGGGGGTAGGTGAAAACAGGATTTTTCTGGGCACTCAAACTTCAAATGTAGAAGAATACAGGATTACTCAAACATGCACAAGTCAATTCAAATACAACTCTGACTAAACTAACGATGTGGAGACACTGTTATAACATAGTCTATTCTACAAAATATGTCCCCTTTAAGACCACCAGTCGGTCGCCCCTACTGTAAACCATTGTTGACAACATTCTTCCGACTCAAAACACATCACTCTAAACGGACTCCGCTAAATGTCTTTATTTTCGCGCTGAATCGTGACCTCCTGTTCTTTTGTGAATGAAGTCATTTAGCTAAGAGCTATGATTAGCCTTAAACACATTCCTGGCATAGAATTACTAATAGCTGACACATTTACACCATCAAACTGCAACTGGGGGAATGGGGAGAGTGCAAATGGAAAACACATTTCATTTGAGGAAATACAAACTCTCAAAGCTGAACAATCTGGAACTCCAACACTAAATCCTCAGCTCTGACAATGCGCTCGTAACTTATAAATCACAGGTGGTCACCGAGGAGGTAGTTTACTGTGTCGGTGAATCAAAAATAATGAGGGGGATATGAGAATGCCCTGTCTATATGTGAAGAAATATGACTCTATAGAAGTGATGTAAAGCGTGTTTGCTGGGGTACTTTAACGGTCATGGGGTGTCTACGTGTATCATTTACCAGGGCTGCAAGATATATCACGATTGAACCGAATTTGCAATTTGAATTAGCAATTAGTCTCAATTAGCAAATCACAAGGACTGCAGTTATTTATTTAGTTAATTGGGGCGACAGCAGCTCAGTTGGTAGAACGTTTGTCCACTGATCCGAAGGTTGGCGGTTCGGAGGTTGGCGAATCTCGACATAAACGTCATTGGTAGAGCGGTCAGATCCACTGATTCCAGCTCCCACAGATGAAAGCTGTCGTTGTGTCCTTGGGCAACACATTTAACCCACCTTGCCCCCCGCGTCTGCGTACACTGGTGTATGAATGTGCGTGTGAAGGGGTGAGTGGTTCCTTGATGTAAAGCGCTTTGAATGACTTGAAGGTGGCAAAGCGCTATATAAAAATGTGACAGGGGTGGGATTTAATATGTTTTCTTCTTCCCATGCCTTTTCGAGCTTAAATGAGAAGAAAAAAATTATGTGAAATGTGCATTAAGTGTACTGGATACATGTATACTGACTTCTTCTGTTCATTAATCTGCTCGAAATAAATTACCAAAAATTTAAATGAAATGACCATTTAGCTGCATTTTCTTTGCGAACAACAAATGATCCTGTTTTATTATTTTTTTAAAAAGTTAACTCAGTAGTTTATATTCTGAAATGATTCTTGGATTTGTTTAGCAGTTCCAATTTCAGTCTTCTGAGGCTTTTTAAGGCTCCTGGACTGTTTCAAATGGGAGCTTTGAACTGAATCCTCCCATATAAACATAAACTGTGAATCACATCGTAATCACAGTGTCAGAAAAATCACAGTTAGATATTTTTCATCTATCATTTATACTAAGTAAGTGCAACTATTACAGCCAATATAACTCAAGCTAGAGTCACAAAAACAAGTGGGATTAGATTTCTGATTCATGTTTTAGTAATAGGATTCTGTTCAAAGTTTAAACACGTCTGGAAGGATTGACAAAAAGACTGAAATATGAACTGACAAGCTAATACAAGAATCACTTTTCAGCAGTGGTGGAAGATCAATTTGGATACTTAAGTAAAAGTAGAAAAGAAGAAAAAAATACTCAAGTAAAAGTATCACATGAAAAAATCTACTTTTGAAAAAGTTTTAAAGTTCAACAGAAGCAATTGAATCGATAGGTGTTTTTCTTTGTATATTTGTGTTTGTTCAAACTATGAACGTGTTAAAAATAAACCCATCAGCCTTTTCAGCAGGTTTCACACAATCATAAAAAATACTTTTACTTTTCAGTCCTGTTCAAAAATGCAGTCGAGTAGAAAGTACAGATACCTGCTCTCAAACGTAGTGAAGTAAAAGTAAAAAGTACACACTTTAAAGTACAGATTCCTAAAATTTATACTTACGTACAGTACTTTACGACTTTTACTTTGTTACATTCCACCAATGCATTTCAGGACATGTTTGTACAGAGCTAAACTACAGGGTTAGCACTTTTTATCCAGAATAAGACTGGAGATTTGTTGTTTGTGGAGGAAATGCATAAAAAAAATGCAGCCTACATTGTGTCCATTCAAATTGTAATTCTGATTAATTTGCGATTACTCTTACAGCCCTACGAAGGACCCAAAGGTGTCGTCAATGCACCTCAGAGACGTGGTCCTTCCAATGGGTCCTATAGGTCTTTCCTTTTCACCAGATGGAAAGAAAAGGTCATTCATACATTCTGATTCTTGACACCTCTCCCCAACCACCTCACTTGTGAATAGGCTCCAAAAAATGCATGGTGTCTGAAAGGTTAGCACTCTCGTCTCACAGCAGGAAGATTCCCAGGCCAAGTGGGGTCTTATTATGTGGAGTCTGCATGTTCTTCCTGTGTCTGGAGTTGTTTCCTCTGGCTACACTGATCATACAGCGAGCTACTCCAGGCCAAGATCTGGTGCTGGGTCCCTGAGTGCTGCTGTGTTTGACAGGGTACAGGCCTGTTTCGCTGGAGGTGTCTGTGCTGCATAGTTTCGGCCATAGAGCTGATCATGGTTGAGCTTGTTAAAGGTCGGGACATGGGGAGTCCATGATCGGTGATGGAAGTTGATCTGGTCTGGACTGGCCTTTAGGGATAGTAAAAAACTGAGGTGTTTTGCAAGTCTCAATTCAATGGCACAAGTCCAAGTCCTCTGCTCTGAGATTCAAGTCATTTCAAGTCTTTAAACAGAAATACTGAATACATCTCCTATTTTTTAAACTAATGTGTAACACTTATAAAGTCGTGGTAACAAATAGGGATGTAATAATATCTAAAGCTCATCTTTATTTACTGAGGCTAACAGAATTGTAGTTATGCAACTTTTTTCTTGTCAAATGCCTTGACCAGACCTTCGGGCAAATCATTACTGTCATAATCCAAATGATAATGATCCATAATCCTGTTCTTAGCTATTGCTGCAACAAAACTACGTATTTACACAAAGGAGCTTCTAATCCAATTTATTGTGACAGCCCCGGCATTACTGTGGGACATTTGACAATACAATATCACAGTATTTCAGTTACTGTTAGATCCCTAGTAACAAATAGAGAAGTGGAGAGAGACATGTTCCAGTTTGTTTCTGTAAAATTAAGAACCAAAAGAACCAACTGTATAGAAAAGTCTTTTCTAAAAAGATTAGAAGCATCAAGTCGTCTCTGGTCACACGGCTCAAGTAAAGTCACGTCCTGAGTCACTGGCCTTCAAGTCCAAGTCGAGTCCCAAGTCTTAGACTTGAGTCACTATTTTGAGACTTGACTTGATCAAATGGGCTGACTTGAGACCATGACTTGCAAGTCCCCACCTCTGGTAAAAAAGTCTACGAGTAAAATAAACTGCTCAATGTACACATTCTTATGAATATTATTGCTTCAAAATCATTTAATGCAATTGGCAAAATATACAATTTTAAACAGATAAATCATCATTTTGACATAAATGCATTTTTACAAAATATCAGAGCTCAAGAAACATTGTTCATATCTATATTTGTCATAAAGCTTTTTCAAATGAATATAGAAACGATCATCTTCAAGCAAAGTATGGGCCCATTTCTCACATCCAAACAAAGTAACATGCTCTGCTCTCTCCTGCTGAGTACAGGTGGATCTATAGTCCACACACCTGTGTGTGATAAGCCCACAGCAGCAGAGCCCACAGCACAGTGCACAGCACAACCCACAGCACAGTGCACAGCAGCACAGCCCACAGCACAGCCCACTGCACATCTGCTCATATCTTTATTCTTTCTGCGTAAACAATTGATTTCAGAGAAGAATTTATCATTCTGTTACTGCTGATGCTTCGGTGGGCTGGGTCTTGCGTCAGTGGCAGCTGTAACTCTCCCTCTTGGTTAGATCTCTCCACAATGTGTCTCATATGTGAGCCATTCTGCTACACTTCATGTCATCTGCTCTGATAGTCAGAGCCCTGGGCTCTCATTAAAAGTATCAACATTTATTAGTGTAACAGCTGAGAATCAGGGAAGCAACCGTACTACCTTGTCAGTGCCTCATCTCATCTGATCTCTGAGGCTAAGCAGTTGGGCCTGGTTAGTACTTGGATGGGAGACTGCTGGGAACACCAGATGCCACAGTGGGAGTGGCAGTGGCCTCGGTTGTGTCCTTGGGCAAGACACTTCACCCACCTTGCTCCAGTGTTCATATACACAGGTGTATAAATGAGAGTGTGCTTAAGAAAGTGAATGTGGAACAGGAGGATTTTAGTATGGAGTTACAGTATATGTGTAAAAAAATAGCCCAAAATCTAATCCCAATCAGAGTCATTGGGAAAATTTACCAAATTAAGTTTTGTAATTTTATAAATATACACTAGAAATATACACTGTCGGTCAAAAGTTTTTCATTTATGTTCATGTTCTTTATTTCTATGATTATTTACATTGTAGATTCTCACTGAAGCATCAAAACTATGAATGACACATGTGGAATGTAGTAAACAAAGAAGTGTGGAATATTCTTCAAAATAGCCACCCTTTGCTTTGAGAGAAATCCAAGGGTTTGCACCTCTGTCGACAAAGCAAGGGGTGGATTTTTTTTTTTTTTTACTACATAATTCCATACATCTTGCTTCATATATTTAATGTCTTCAGGATGTATTTAAAATGTAGAAAGTAGTAAACATAAAGGAAAACATTAAAAACACTAAATTAGAAGATGTGTCCAAACTCGTGACTGGTCGTGTATGTGTTTTTAAAGCGAATACTTTTATGGCTTTTTCCACCATTGATGCTTTTTACCATGTCATAAACAAAGAAAACCAAAACATCTTTATAATGTTTCACTCACATGTGATCCGCCCAGAGGAGAACTCTCTCAAGAATGTGGTTTTTCCCTGGACAATCAAACTAATCTCCTCCAACCTCCTCCAAATGTAGCACTCCACAGCCTCAGTGCAGTGATCCACGCACATGCAAACCTGCCAGAGTCGAACCCCAGCTACACTTTGAGAGATCGACCATAACGGTAAAATCTCTAAAAGAACATATGATATTTTTCTAATATTTAGTTATATTCAATGACACACAAATTATTAGTTTAGTTTTTGTAACAAAAATCACGGTAACAAAAGAAACGTCCTCTCATTTATGCCTTAAGTAGTGTTTCCCAACCAGGGGTCCAGGGACTGCCGGGGGTTTATTTATTTATTCCCCAAAGTTATGGGTTATGGGTATAAGTTATTCAGAGTGTGAGACAAAGCCGAGGGAGTGCACTCAAGACCAAAAAGCTTGTGGAACCATTGAATTAGATAACAGGTGTAATGAAATTAGGGCTGGCGTATAGTTGTTAGGGGTAGGCAGTTTGCCGTGACTAGCGTGGGGCAAGGAGAGGAGAAGAGGAGAGGAGAGGAAGAGGGAGAGGAGAGGAGAAGAGGGAGAGGAGAGGAGGAGAGAAGAAGAGAAGAAGAGGAGAGGAGAGAGAGGAGAGGAGAGGAGGAGGGAGAGGAGAGGAAGAGGGAGAGGAGAGGAGAAGAGGGAGAGGAGAGGAGGAGAGAAGAAGAGAAGAAGAGGAGAGGAGAGAGAGGAGAGGAGAGGAGGAGGGAGAGGAGAGGAAGAGGGAGAGGAGAGGAGAAGAGGGAGAGGAGAGGAGGAGAGAAGAAGAGAAGAAGAGGAGAGGAGAGAGAGGAGAGGAGAGGAGGAGGGAGAGGAGAGGAAGAGGGAGAGGAGAGGAGAAGAGGGAGAGGAGAGGAGGAGAGAAGAAGAGAAGAAGAGGAGAGGAGAGAGAGGAGAGGAGAGGAGGAGGGAGAGGAGAGGAAGAGGGAGAGGAGAGGAGAAGAGGGAGAGGAGAGGAGGAGAGAAGAAGAGAAGAAGAGGAGAGGAGAGAGAGGAGAGGAGAGGAGGAGGGAGAGGAGAGGAAGAGGGAGAGGAGAGGAGGAGAGGAGAAGAGGAGAGGAGGGAGAGGAGAAGAGGAGGGAAGGGAGAGGAGAGAGAGAAGAGGAGAGGAGGAAGAGGAGAGGAGAGGAGAGAGATTAGAGGAGAGGAGAGGAGGAGGGAGAGGAGAGGAAGAGGGAGAGGAGAGGAGAAGAGGGAGAGGAGAGGAGGAGAGGAGAAGAGGAGAGGAGGGAGGGGAGGGAGAGGAGAGAGAGGAGAGGAGAGGAGAAGAGGAGAAGAGGGAGAGGAGAGTAGGAGAGGAAAGGAGGAGTGAGAGGAGAGAGATGGATCAGCTTTTGTAGGCTTTTGAGGCCTGAACTCTTGCTCTTTCCAGTTTTCACTTGGAAACAACAACATTGCCCAATCTGCACCTGTTTTATTATTTCGTGTGTTCAACTTGCATCCATAGATCATAGATCCATAGATGGGACACTGTAACTTCAAAATGCTTTTTCCTCGCATGGGGTCATAAGGATCACCCTTATACCACCTACATACACCAAACTTTTTATTAAGCTTTCTAAAAAAAAAAAAAAAAAAAGAAAAGTAGTTTGCAGAAAAAGTTCAAAAGTTCAAATAAAGTAAAATGTCGCTTTGAACGTCTCCTTTAGAACTTTGCATTGTTCCACCGTTGGCCCTGTGTGCAGCCTGCCGCCTGTTGAACATAAATCAGTTTATAATGGAGACCGCGTGAGTTAATTTGTTCCTCAGCAGGGGACGACAAACAGCCTCAGCGATAGTCCTGGTTCTCATTTGGTTTTATGTCTCTCTCTTCTGCATGGCAACAACCACTCTGGACTCACAGAGCTCTGTCATAAACTATCCTCTTAACCAAACTGCTGTCAATATGCAATTTATTGATTTGTTCTCAGACATCTAACAGATGGTTCATCTTGATAAACAGAGACATCAAATTTAAGACAAAATGGAGGAGCATGTGTGGAACAGGGATGGGATCTGAAGTGAGTGAAGTGAGAACTTTCAAAACAGGAAGTCAGTGGATCTGTTTATATTATTGAGCTGTTTTACGATATGGGGTTTACGATGAACAAAATACAACAGAATAATCAACATGTAATCAATACCCTGAGAGAGGAGCCACTCCGAAGCACAAGGAGCTGCTCCAGAGTGAGAGAGGAGCCGCTCCAAAGTGAGAGAGGAGCCACTCCAGAGCACAAGGAGCTGCTCCAGAGTGAGGGAGGAGCCGCTCCAGAGTGAGGAAGGAGCCGCTCCAGAATGAGAGAGGAGCCGCTCCAGAGTGAGAGAAGAGCCGCTCCAGAGTGAGGGAGGAGCCGCTCCAGAGTGAGGAAGGAGCCGCTCCAGAATGAGAGAGGAGCCGCTCCAGAGTGAGAGAAGAGCCGCTCCAGAGTGAGGGAGGAGCCGCTCCAGGACCCCTCAGGCAGGCTGGTACAGTTCACTTAAAACAGCGTAAACACTTTGAGACCAGACCACGCTGCTTGAATCAAAACAATGGCTATAAGTGCCAGTTCTGGCAGGGTCAGATGGAGCAGAGGAGCAGAAGGAGAGGGTCAGATGATGGAGAGGAGCAGGCGAGATGGTGAGACGGAGCAGATGACGCAGAGGAGAGGGTCAGGTATAGATAAGGCATTATAAAGAAACATTGTCAGAACCGTATGAACCTTTAAACTTGGGTTACTTTTGCAGACAGAAGTGGTCGTTAAAACACTCACATCGAGAAACTATCACATTTCATTGAATTTGCATTTACTTTGGCCTATTTTGGCTCCAGTTCATAATGTACAATAAACATATAGTAAGAGTTGTGGTCCAGTTTTGTAGGCCAAAATGCTAGAATTATGTACATAGTAAAGCTGGTAGTTTTAATGTCCTCTGTTCTGTTGAGTTTTTAATGCATTGTCATACATACCTGGAGATGTGTTTTTTTCATACAGACATGCGAGCATCTCCATCCCCTACCAGAAAAAGTTACATAGTGCAAATTTAAGGCAGCAAAACTCCCAAAAACAAAATATTGTAAAAAAAAAAATTAAAAAAATAAAAAAAAGTTTGAACTATCCCCTCTCTTTGGAAATACTTAATTTGAAAAAGCAGCAAAATTTGTCAGAGTCTCCAGTGAAATGACTTTAAACCACACATTATATGGGTTACATTGTAAAACCCTCCCTCCACAAAGCCCCTTTTGACTGCACTGCGTAATTGCATTGTTACGCTAAATGAAGCATGCAATTTTACTTACTTAAAGCTGTTTGTGAAAAATGAGAGTTCAGAATACTGGAGACGTTAACTCATCCCCATCATTACAAACTCAATTGGTAATATCTATGCATTTGGATGTACAATTTAGAATACGTATACATTTTGATAGTAACTTTAAAGCAGACTTATTCACCTCTTTGTTGTGATGACATTTACACCAACGTCAGCTCCCAATGGGCGCTGCAGTTTTGTAACGCCTAAGACAGCGGATTTTTTTCTCTTATTAAGCTGTTTTAGATGAATATTGCAATTAATCAAAATGTGCAAATTATAACATAATGATCCACAGGTGTCATAGATTATAACTATAGAGCAGACACAAGAACAATATGATTTCTTTAAAAGGTCCTGTATCTGATTTTTTCCTGTGTATTTGAGCAAATTGTGTCTTGCCCCAGTACAGATATAATGTATAAGCAGCTCTTGAGGTCAAAATAAGTCTGCTGTCTGCATCTAATTATAAAGCATTTTATTGTCCTACAATCAGGAAGTGCTTTACTGTCACAGCAAAACTCTGCTCTGGTCTCTGAAAGTTGTGAAAAGCTCTTATAAACTCAGCACCGTGAATAATTAGGATGATCAGAAGTGAGGAATAACTTTGGACCACTGCAAACCGTTATTCACATTTTTAAATCAGGTACAGCGTGTTTAACTACATTTATTTGGTTAAAACAGATGTGTTGTATTCATTTATTTATTTGCAAAATTATCAGTGCATGGTCTAAGATTGTTGGCCTCATTTAGTTTTGACATGTTTTAATTAACTGACAGATTTTAATGTTTTTAAAAAGAAATCTTGAAAAATATGTATTCTTTCTGTTAGCAGGCTCGCCTCTCCACAGATCTGACCTATAACTTGGCCTGAAAGCATCACCTGCTTAGCTCCATAATAATAAATCATAATAATTGTACTTTTTTGGACACTCAAAATGCTTTACAGTGCATTATTCATTCACTCCACAGCCGGTGGTGATAAGCTACTATAGTAGTCACAGCTGCCCTGGGGCAGACTGACGGAAGTGACGCTGCCAATCTGCACCATTGGCCCCTCCAACTACCACACACACATCACATTCATACTAGACAATGTGGTTAAAGTGCCTTGCCTAAGGACACAACCCACTGTGGCACATGGCATTCCCAGAGGTCTCCCATCCAAATATTAACCAGGCCCAGTGCAGCTTAGCTTCTGAGATCAGACGAGATCAGGCTTTGACAAGTCAGTATGGCCACATGCAGAAATAAAAGGCTTGATGCCATACATTATAGACAGAGCAATAACATCTCCAGAGTCTTGTCCAACTTGTCCAAACTAATAAAAATCAGGATGCAATTGTGAATTCAAGACATTGTTACACGCATTGTGCAGGGCCTGCCCTACTTCAGGTTCAAAAAAGCAGTGGATGTTTTGGGCTTCTGCTTTTCGTCCCACAGCGCCTCATAAAGATCAGAGCAGTTTACTCAGAGACAGAGAGAGCCACCAACAGCAGTAAAAAGTGGGTCATCCAAACACGCTGAAGAAGGCCAGGCAAACATAGTGTAATTTTCTGCATTTTAATCTTAAAGACACATTATGTAAGCTCTATTTATGAGCTTTTAAACATGCTTTAGTGGTTTCTCTCATCGTTCTCAGCTGTATTGTAATTGATTCATGTTTGAGTAATGTATTGTACTGAGTACTGCATTTGAGGTTTGAGTGCTCAGAAAATCACCTCCCGCCTATCCCTGCCCATTGATCTAAAATTAACCCGAGATATTGTAGATTCCTGGTCTAACACATGGGGTGCAAAAATGGTGGCACAGAGGCTGAGTGGCTGGCACCAGGTTTGATTCCCGGGCACGACACTGTGGCACCCACTGCTCCTGAAGAGATGCTAAGGCGGAATTGAAGAATGGGATGGGTCAAATGTAGTTCTTAACCTTAATGTTGAGTGTGTGTGGGGGTTTTTTTTGTTTGTTTTTGTAAATAAAATTGCTACTTGCTGTAAAAGTGTCACTCTGAAAAGGTGGGGCCAACAGAAGAGATTCAGTTCTGCAGTTTTGAACAGAAAGTCAATGAACTTGTGTCTGTAGGCTTTTATATAGTTTGTCATTTTTTTATCAGTATTGCATTTTACAATTAACAAAATGTATGTGAAATAACTACATGCGTTTTACTACATTAACTGCCTTTAATTTGATAACTATTTCAAAAATCTTTCCTCTAACAAAAACACAACTGTGACATCCGTAGATACTGAAATAATTGTATATATTTATTAGGGCTTTCAACATTAATGCAATAAATTAGGGAAAATGAATGACGTGATCTGTGCTGGCCAAACACACCGTACGTCAGGATGGAGGCCTGACAGGAGGAATGCTGTGCTGGTTACATGTGGTTACATTTACTCATATGATCCATCAGTGGACGAGCGGCCATCACTCATGATGTTTACGAGCACGGAGCCGAGTGAAACAAACCAAATTGGTCGTGCGGCTCTCCAGTTGAATACCGTGTTCTGTGAGGAAAGCTCCTACAGAACTCTGGAAGACACCAGGCCAACTCCAGCAGCTTGTATCTGTCACGATAAGAGCCAGTTACACCCACAACCGACACCGGCTACTGTTTTCTCCTTGTATTTTTCAGCAGTTGTATTTCACAGTGGTCGTCTGCCCCTGCGCTCTGCTCCTGGTTCTGCTTCTGTCTGTTAACACTGGCCTGCTCCCAGACTGCATTAGGCCTAAACAGCGGGTGTTGAGAGCAGTGATGGAAAACTGCAAGCCCTGTCCTCACAGCAACTCCAAATCAATCTGGCCCCACAAGAAGATTCAACAAAAAAACTTTGATTTTACCGTTGTTATGTTCAAACTAAAATACACATTTGATGACCACTCGACACAGGTAACACAGGGAGGACATGTACACTCCAATCACAGAGGTCAGGAGTCTAACCCACAACCTTCTTACCGAGAGGAGACAGGATAACCACTCTGCCACAGTAGCACACAGAGCACATTAGATTGCATAGTGCAAAACATAAATGCATTGGGACTGTTTTGCCCTCGTAAATATTCACTAGTTTCTTTTATAATTTCTGCTAACTACATGATATTTTATTAAGAATC
>JACM01023570.1:0-10603 GCA_000787095.1 Periophthalmodon schlosseri
TCACTCCAGACGCTGCACCGATCCAACCTCAACCTGTCAATCTCACGCTCCACCCCCTCACTGAACTAACAGGACTAAAGCAGGTCTAACCCAGGACCAAACCAACACCCTCACTCGTGAACAAGACCCCGAGATACTTGAACTCCAGCCTCTAGTGGACGAGCTCAAGTACTTTAACAAACACAGTGTAAATACAGCTGTGGGTCTGGTCACTGCAGGTCACCCTGATCCAGTTAAAGAACACTTATGATCATTCTTGTGGCTTTAATTCCCTGTTAAACCTGCTTTTGGTCGCCTTGAGATCAGTATTTCGTATTTTCTAACTTCAAATAATGTCTACATTTGTAAAACATAAACTATAGTGTTGTGTGTGGCTCTGAGGCGATGAGCTCAGACCTGCACACACCAGGCTGTTTGTTTGGGTTCACAGCTGCTCCAAGAGGAAGGAGCGCGCTACGCAAATTGGTTTTCTGACAGATTTATGAATAACACACATAACTGGTTTTGGAAAAAGTAACTCAAAGTAATAGAGCTTGTAACTGTAATCTAAGTACTCTATTACTAAAAAGTAATCTGAATACTTTCTGTATCAGCTTCCTTTGAGGTGAAATTAAAGGGGCCGTACCTGATTTTGTTGCCATTTATTTGAGTAAAATGCGTCTTGCCCCAGTGCAGATGTATTGCATAAGCAGCTCTTGAGGTCAAAATAAGTCCGTTGTGTGCTGTCTGTATCTAATTATAAAGTGTTGTATTGTCGGAAAATCAGGAAGGGAAAAGTTAGCATACTAGTTGCTGTTAGCTTTATAATGCACCTCTAACAGAAGCTCTAGTGTGAAGACTCCAGCCTTAGGCGCATCTAGTATTATTAATCTGTTTATGCTCCTGGGTCAGGGTCGTGACACTAGTGTTTTCCAGTTCTATACAAATACACGTCTTCTTGAATCAGCCCTACCGTGCTTGTGTCTGCTCTATAGTTATAACCTCAGACACTCGTGGATCATTATGTTATAATTTGCACATTTAAAATCAGAATATTCACACAAGTCCACTGACTTCCGCCTTAGAAAACTGTGGTGCCTAATGGGAGCTGACATCGCCGTAAACGTCATTACAGCAAAGCGCCGCATGCAGTTGGCCCCTCCTGTGGATAGCTGCACATCACACTAATGAGCAGCCCATTTTTTTTTCATTTGTAGTAAAATGACTACGCGACGCTGCCGAACCAAAACTATAAACCAAAACTATACCAAGACTAAACCAGGACTAAACCAGGACCATAAGTGAATTGAATATAAGCAATTAAAGATTCCTCAAACATGAATCACTCCAAATGCAACTTCAGAGGCTCAATGAGAAGAAACAACTAGAACATGGATAAAAATCTCTGAAAAGTACATTTTGCAGAATAGGTTTGATTTAAAAATCTCTTCTCGTAACCAAAACATCTCCCATAAGAAGCATTGTGCTCCAAACTGCCATTGTATATTCAAATAGCTCATTGATGCAGAACTAATCCTCATGACAAAGCCTGGTCTATACTTAGAACGTGATTCACAGAGTACACTTAACTTCATATGAACTCATTCTAACGTAGATGATGTGTTATTTTTCACATTACTTTAGGGGCCTAAGCTCCGTCTGACGCTAATCTCTTGTTTGGGTGCTAAAATGTTCTAGTGATTGTAAGTAGGTCACTCCAACTCCACACTTTAGCCTTGGAAAAGAAATGCGGAGGAATGGGTCTTTTTTGGTAATAGAGGGCAAGTAGTCTGTCTATTATCTAAAAGAAAAAAATAAATAAAATAAATGTAATGAAGAGATTATATAACTTAACACGTACCATTTTAAGCAAATTTCCTCAGCAAATAAAGCCCATGTCAATCAACCATCTCCCCATTACATAAAAATCGTATTAAATCAGCCCTGTTGTGCTGTTATGTCTGCTCTAATCTACGACACCCGTGGATCATTATGTTATAATTAGCATATTTTAAATCACAATATTCTTCTAAAACGACTTAATAAAAGAAACAAGTCCGCTGACTTCTGTGTCAGAAAACTGCAGTGCCCAATGGGAGCTGACGTAGCCGTAAATATCATCACAACAAAGCGCCGCATGCTGTCGGCCCCTCCTATGGATAGCTGCACGTCACACTAGCGACCAGCCCATTTTTTTTCATTTGTACCAAAATGAGTACGCGACGCTGCCAAATCCTACGGGTATCACCGATTAAGAAAATAAAATTGAAGAATGAAATAAGTACGTCTTGAATACAGGAGAACAAAGATTACTCAATCATGAATCACTCCAAAAACAACTTCAGAGGTTCAGTGAGAAGCAACTATAACATGGTTAAAGCTCTGAAAAGTGAAAACTTCCGGAAGTGGATTTGGCCCTCCTACAGACCAAGTCACAGTCAGGTTTGTGGAGATGCAAGCCTGCTCACAGTAAGGACGCATGCTATTCAGTGCAATAAAAGAATCCAAAATAAAACAACAACAACAACATTCTTTTATGTTAGTATTTCTTTGCCAAAAAAGTTACGCAGTGGGGCTTTAAGCTTGAAATTAGATAAATAAAATGTAATAAGTCAAAGAACCTATTCAAAACATTCTGTTGCAGCTATGGTAACAATGGCAAATGGTCACATTTTTATATAGCGCTTTTCCACCTTCAAGACACTCAAAGCACTTTACATCAAGATACCGCTCACCCATTCATTCACACACACATTCATATGCAAGTGAGTGGAGACACTGGGAGGGAGGTGGGTTGAGTGTCTTGCCCAAGGACACAATAACAGCATTCATCTGTGGGAGCTGAAATCTCACCGCAAACCTGTGAGTCAGTGGGTCTAACCGCTCAACCAATGATGCTTATATCGAGAGCGGGATTCAAACCGCCAACCTTCGCATCAGTGGACAAATGCTCCACCGACTGAGCTACTGTCGCCCCCTTTAGCGTTTACCCCTGAACTACACACATCTTGACAATTCATAAGTACAAAACCGTGCTTCCACTTTCTCCCCTAAAATGCTTTGTCTTTTCACACATCTCTCCAAATTGTGTTCCCATTTGGAGCAGGCTTATGTAATGAAAACAAACATGGCCGCCACTGTTTTCCTGCTAATATATGCAGTGAATAATGATGAGGAGAGGTCATTATGCTGCGCCCAAAAGTCCTTTCTACTGGCATCGTGAAGTCTTCTGCCACGTGGGCTTTTTGCATGTTAACAAGACACGGGCACATGGTTTGTTTTCTGTGCGTTAAAGGCCCTGGAGAGTGTGCGAGTTCCAAGTGTTTGCATCTACACTGAAAACCCAGCTCTTCTCCCTGGCATTTAACACTAGACAGGATATCTAGGTGTTTTAATGCAGTTTTCCTGGTGTTATTTCTAGCTCAGTTGGTAGAGCGTTTGTCCACTGACCCACAGGTTGGAGGTGCGATTCCGGCTCGCATAGACGAATGCTGTTGTTGTGTCCTTAGGCAAGACACTCATCCCACCTCGCCCCCAGTGTCTGCGTACACTGGTGTATGAATGTGTGTGCGAATGGGTGAGCGGTTCCTTGATGTAAAGCGCTTTGAGTGCCTTGAAAGTGGAAAAACGCTATATAAAAATGTGTCCGTTCACCGTTTAAATGTGCTATATCAGTGTTTCTCAAACTGTAGTACGCGGGTTCCTCTACAGTTTGAGTGGTTTTTAGAGACAAATATACTCATAATTTTGTCCTTCTTTGGGTCAGTTATCATTTAGAACTACCGTATTCATGGTTTAGTGCCTTTCCAGACCTGGCTTAGTCTCGTTTTAGGCCATTTTAGTCCTAATTTAGACCTGATATATAGCCCTTGTTAATATCTGGTGTTAGTTGCAATCCCAAATATGATCATAGATGGCGCTGTGCTGCATATTTAAATTGATTAGTGAGCTAGTGCTACCGTAAAGGTGCACAATGTAACTTTTCCGCTGCTTGTCTCCATGGAGATGTTAAAGCTAACCAGCTAGATGTTAAGATGGTGGACTACACCCTAGATATTGCTCTGTAATCGTGATGTCATCTGAAACCCAATACCTAAAATGTTACAAGGTGTGGCATTACACTAATCTAACATGATGGAGACAAGCAGCTAACCTCACCAAGACAAGTTCCAGGTCAGATTTGTAGAGAGACGAGGCCGCTAACAGTAAGAATGCATGTTTTTCTAGGTATTTTAGAGCAGTAAGAACACAGGTAGTTAATGACATTCTGTGGAACATTCCTGGCAATAACATCTCCATGGAGACAAACGCTGAAGTTACATAATGCTCTTTTAAGTTCAGCTCTTTTGGTTCACTTTTCTTATCGATATCTGGTCCGTTCTGCATAACCAATTAGCATCCTCCTCTGTGTGTTTGATTAGAAGTTTAATTAAAGCTCGTGAGGACACTATACTTTTGTTTAGTGAGTTTCGGGGCTTTTCTCTGATACTGAATATGAGATAAACAAAGAACCTTGGACTGTCTCTAGGATTACAACAAGGGCTAATTAGCTGAAAGAAAGTAAATATAATAGAAAGAGGGATTAGCTAAGTGTTAAGAGCCATCGTTTATTTACAGCAATTTGGCAACGCTTTGGTGAAACTATTTTATTTCAAGTCTGGCTTCATCCAGGAGTTAGTTAAATCTCTCAAACAAACCAGGAAACTAACTCAAAAAGTGCAAGAGATAAGTCACTCATGCGTTTCATTTCTTTCTTCTTCATGGGTTTGATTGAGATGAAGGACAAGGACTTGGCAAAAAAGACACCAATTTCAGCAGACAGTGAGCTAGTAGTAGCCTAGCTAGCTCACTGTCTCAAAGATAACAGTCACTTTTATTAAAATCAGAAAACATAAAATAAACAAAAAAATAATTAAAATAAAGACTACCCAGTTATTTTATATGTAAAATACTTCAGTTTGTGTTGTTGTTTTAATATTTATTATGCCTCAAAATTAGCATGAGCATTAGCGTTAACACACAAACATGTCTCTTTTTAAACACAGAAGTGTCTCTGGTGAAGTGTTCATTTTATTTGTGTAGTGTTTAACATGTTGCCAGTGACATCCACCCGCAGCTCCCTGTCCACTGCCTCATCTTTAAATATTTATTCATTTTAGCGTGACTCTGCAAAAACCTCAGAGAGATAAAATTGGACAGGAAGTAGTGACGCTAACAGTGAGTGAGGTTGAGGGCGCTGCTGTGCACAAAGCTGGTCACATAGGCCCACAGTCAGGACGAGTGAAGTGTCTTGCTCAAGGACGCAACAGTATTGTGCCAAGCAGGTGTTATTATATGTACATTATTATATGTGCTTTTTAATCTACGAAAGAGGATAACTTTTGTATTCTGGTTCACTATGTAACTTTGCAATTGCAGTGCTTGTAATGTTCCACAGTATGGCATTAAACTGATCAATCTCAGAGACAAGAACTTTAGCAATAAAAATACCCCTGTAGTTCAATACATTCCAGATAAATAACTTTATTATTTTTATATCAGCTGCATTTTTACCAAACTGTGGAACAAATCTGGGCACAGCAATAATATGTCCATGAGACAAGCAGGTGGCAGACCCTCCCTCACTAAAATTACATGGTGCATCTTTAATGACATTTGTGTTGGCATGACAACGTGAGCACTGACATGAACTGGTTTGATGAAGGTGTATGGACTTTAAAAACACAAAGAGCTTCATAGATTAGTGAAGGAGATGCACTAAATCTGCGGGAGACATGAGAATCCAAAACAAACACAGCCTCCTGCTATAGTTTATAATGAAGAGCCAGCATTATAACATGGGTAAAGCTCCATATAGACCCTTTAATTAGCAAACAGAGGAGCCTTGAAAAGCGGTACTACATTTCAGCATTTGTAAATAATGATCTGGGGAAAATGTTTAACTGTTTCAGAAGTGACCGTCCTCTCTTTCCTCTCCCTCTCCTCTTGCAGTAAGTGAGCAGAGCTATTACAGAGTCCATTTAAGACAACACTGAGCCGACTCGAGAGCACAGCCCAAACTCTCCCCAAGTTCACTGTAAACTTTGCTCCAATTGGATCTTAAGTAGAGCACAACACTTCTGCGACTGGTCCATGTCGTACCCAGCAGCTTAATGCATTCAGAGTGTGTGGGGAAAATAGTGTCACAACAGAAAATCAGTTTGTTCGTTCAGAAGTTTTGGTTATTACTAAAAAAAAAGTCCGCCTTGTTCAGACCTGCAGCTAAAAAAACAAGAAACACTCTGCTGGTTGGCTGCACTTGGATTCAAATCTGTCAGTCATTTTGGCCAATTGATACTATACAACTAATGGGGTTGTAATGCTAACTGTAGGCACTGCTCTGTCTGAAGCTCTGTTACTTAAATTAGACTTTAATCTGAGCACAATCTGACCATAAAGAACTGACTTAGCTGAACTACAACAGATGAGCTGATTTGTGCTGTTAAACAAGTCCCTCTCAAATAACATTACAGTCACAAGCTAGTTAGCATTAGCCAACAGTTTTTCAGTTAGTCACTCTCACCTTTTTGTTGGAAATCAAACTCCTGAACGCTCGGATTGATCACAGGCTCCTGAAAATGTGCTGTTTAAATCCATTTTGTATTTTTTCTTGCACAGGCTCCTGAAATGTGCTGTTTAAATCCATTTTGTATTTTTTCTTGAGTTTTCAGACGATCTTAAAGCTTTTTGTCAATGTTTGCTAATGTGTGCATTTTGTCTCCATGGTAACTGCTGAACATTCCACCATAGGCATACATGTAGAACACCCCCAGCATGATTCATCCATCCATAAAACAAGTTAGAAACATTATAACTAATAACAAGAAGGTGGCGGACACTCCACCAGCAAAGTTACATAGTGCAGCTTTAAATATTTCTAAATTATTTTCTCCCGGAAGATTTGTCTGTTGTCATGTTTGAGCTCGGGACAAAAGAAGACGAGAGCCCCCAGGAACCCCTCAGACACAAGGAGAACATGCAAACCCCATGCAGAAAGACTTTACACAACCTGGAAATTGAACTTGTGAGCTTTTGGTTGTGAGGCTGTGCACTGTGCCACCATGAAAGGGCATTTACTGTATAGTTTTTGAATAGCAGAAGAGCCATAGTGTGATATTAGACAAAATATGCAGGTTAAACTGTGAGATTTTTGAAGTGTAAATCAATGGGACTTCATTTTGTCCAAAGCAAAACTCTGGAGACTTGACTCCACTTGACCCTCCTCTCTCTTCTGTCTCTTCTCTCTCTTCTCTTTCTTCTCTTCACTCTCTCATTTTCTCTCTCTCTCTCCCTCTCTCACTCACTTTGTCTTTCTCAACCTCTCTCTTTCTATCTATCTCTCTCCCTCTCTTATTTTCTCTCTCAGCCTCTCTTTCTCTCCCTCCTCTTCTCCCCTCCACCTCCCTCTTTTTTCTCTCCTCTTTCTCTCTCTTTTCTCCACTCTCATTTTCTTTCTCCCTCTCTCATTTTCTTTCCCCCTCTTTCTCACTTTTTCTCTCCTCTCTTTCTCTTTCTATATCTCTAACACTCACCCTCTCTCTTTCTATATCGTTCTCCCTCTCTCTCCCTCTCCTCTCTCCCTCACTCCTCTTTTTCTGTCTATCCTCCCTCTCTCCTCCCCTCCACCCCTCTTTCTTTCACTCATCTTTCTCTCTCTTATCTCCATTCTCTCATTTTCTCTCTCTCTCCCTCTCTCTCTCTCTATCTCTCTAACGTTCCCTCTCTCAACCTTTCTCACTCACTTTGTCTTTCTCAACCTCTCTTTCTACCGCCCTCTCTCATTTTCTTTCTCCCCCTCTCCCTAACTTTCTCTCGCTCACCCTCTCTCTTTCCATCTCTCTCCCTCACTCCTCTTTTCTCTCTGTCCCTCCTCTCTCCTCCCCTCCACCACCACCCCATCGTTCTCTCTCTTTCACCTGTCTCCTCTTTCTCTCTCTTTTCCCAGCCCCTCCTCTGTCAATCTCTTCGCTCTCTCTCTCTTCCCAGCCCCTCCTCTGTCAGTCTCTCCTCTTTCTCTCTCTCTTCTCCCCTCCTCTCTCCTCCCCCTACCCTTTCCAGCCCTCTCTCCCTCCCTCTTTCTCTTACTCTCCTCTACCACGAGTGCATTTGTTGTCTTTAAGTGGCTAGCTGGTGGCCGGATCTAGCGCTCAGTCAACTCGAGAATGATATGAAAGAGCCTTCCCACTCCCCAGACACCTCCACCCCCTCCTCCATCCCTCCTCCATCCCTCCTCCATCCATCCTCCATCCATCCTCCATCCATCCTCCACCCCCCTTAAACCTGTACAGTCACATGGGGGCAGAAATGAGTCCGGTATCGATCTCTATCAAACCAATCACGCGGGCGGCTGGGGGCGGCTGGGGCAGACTGCTTCAGTAAGTACCTCCGAGGGTAGATTGAATTACACATAAGCAGCTCACACACACACGCACACACACACACACATGCACACACACACACACACACACACACACGTGCTGGCTGTGCTATCAGTGTGGGGCAGCTGGCATATCTCTACACTCCATTTGGCTAACCCTATTAACTCTTTAATGGGCAAATCAAAATCTAATGTTGTTTTTTGTTTGTAAAAAGTGGTAAGATAATGATGTAAGAGTCAACAGACAGGTGCCCAGACAGGTGCACATGAGCAAGTCCATAGCACCCCCTGGAGGACGGTGTGTTGATTCTAATATTGGGATCAGTGTTGTTTTTTTTTATACATCCATACAGTGTTGAGAAGTAACCATAGGCTGTATATAGAAATGGATGTAGCTAACCTGTTAGCTGCTGCGTTCCAAATAGGAAGTGATCATGGGCGAGCTTCCAGCTCCATCGACTCTGGCTCCAATTCACTTTACACTAAAAAACTGTTACCCCTCTCTCTGTAACTGCTGCTGTGAGGCTCGTCATTTTGGTCTTAAAATGTCCGTATTAACCTGCTCTACATGATCCTGGTGTTTTTATTTCGCTATTGTGTCCATAAATTGAGATATGAACATTAATAACAGACAAATCAGGCGCCTTCTTTCCCTTAAAGAGTAAAAAGTAAAAGTATTTCGTGAAGATTTTGAGATCTAATAAAGCTTCAAATGTAGTGATTTTGATAAAGATTTGTGCTGAATTTTGTTCAACAGAAAAAAGCTGAACGTTCTTTTTTCTGTTTTTATTTGTTTATTTTTGTTTACTCAAATTGTGAATGTGTTAAAAATAAAGCCTCAGCCTTTTCAGCAGATCTCAAACAACAATAAAAAATACTTTTACTTTTCAGTCCAGTTCAAAAATGTAGTAGAGTAGAAAGTACAGATACCTGCTCTCAAATGTAGTGAAGTAAAAGTAAAAAGTATCCACTTTAACAAGTACTTTAGAACAGACACCTAAAAATTTTACTTAAGTACAGTACTTTACTACTTCCACCACTGCTTTTATTTCAGATACATTCAGACACAGTACATACACATTCACTGAACAAAAGTACATCTGGAAGCATCTATCTGTCTGTCCCCTGCTGACAATAGCCGAGCTGCTATTTGTCACTTCAAAATCATTCTCTCCCTATTAAGGTCACCAGAGGGCGTCAGACAACTAATGCACGAGCTTGAAGCGGAAAGAAAACATGGCATCTTTAATCTTCGGTTTAAATACTTCAACGTCTGAGCTAAAATCCCTCCCCCAGCCCTCCCCCCTCTGCCCCCCCCATCCACACTCTCCAACGTCTGAGCTAAAATCCCTCCCCCAGCCCTCACTCCTCCCCCCCCCCCATCCACACTCTCCCCCCCTTCCTCTATAAAACTACCCATGCACTCTCACACATCAGTAATTCCATCAGGGCCGCTCACCGTTTCCAAATTGCTTCACCCCTCCGTCTAAACCTTAATACCCTCTCACCCAATGATAAGTAATTGGATTTTAAGGTTTTCACTGTGACACTGTTCCTCAATACAAACCCATAGTGAATATTGATATGACATCTGCAGAGTGTATACGGCAAAGTGCTGAGTTCTCCTGACATCACAGTATTCAATTCAATACAACTTTGTTTCTATAGCACATTTAAAACAACTTCAGCTGACCAAAGTGCTTCACATAAAAGTAAAAAACAAACAAACAAAAAAATAAAACAACCCAAAAAACAAATATACAGTGTTACGGTGCCTGGCCTGGGCCCGCCACGCCCAGCGCTCTCCTGTTTGTTTAACCCTGTGTTTCAATGTTCTATGCAAAATGCCGCTATTGATCCGGCCTGATGAGCGGTGGATCCGCTTCATCTCTTCTCCTGGGTTGGCTCCGGATCCCCGTCCCGTGGTTGGCGCATCGCTCTCCCGCACTACCAATCTGCGGCCGGTACCTTCCAGCGCCGCCCGCAATAAAAAGGGCCACACCCCAGCCGACGGGCGGCTGGATCACTATGAACGGCTCGCCTTAGACAGACGTATCGCTCTGAACTTTCTGTGAAACCCTGAGACCGCTAGAGGTCGCTAACGACCTACCTTTTGTTCTTGACCATACTTTGAACTCTTTGATTGGCTTGTGTATTTTGTTTGAATCAGTTGTGAACCCATTGAGCCTCTTTTTGTTGTTATTTACT
>KN477451.1:0-17278 GCA_000787095.1 Periophthalmodon schlosseri
GAATGCCTCCTAAAAGTACTAAAGTACATGTGTTTGTAGCTCCAACATGCTAGCTTAGCCACAATTATACATGCTTTTTGTTCTCAGAAAGATTTGGCCTTGGCATTGGCTGGCATGACAATTAAGACAATAGCGCAGTTGGTAGAGTGTTTGTCCACTGATCTGAAGGTTGGCAGTCCGAATCCAGCTCTCGACATAAACATCATTGGTCAGATCCACGGACCCACAAGTTGGCGGTGCGATTCTAGCTCCCACAGATGAATGCTGTTGTTGTGTCCTTGAGCAAGACACTTAACCCACCTTGACCCCAGTGTCTGCGTATGAATGTGAGTGTGAATGGGTGAGTGGTTCCTTGATGTAAATCGCTCTGAGTGCCTTGAAGGTGGAAAAGCGCTATACAAAAGAGTGACTATTTACCAAGACTCCATTTTGTGTTGTTGAACTCTCCCTTCAAACATATTGGAATAAGAGGGGCTAAAATAAAACGTGTATGATTTATATAGTCAAACTCCACAGTACAAAAACACTACAATCAGGTGGTATTTTCTGGCAAGCAAATGAGTCACAACACACATGGAGTTATTTAACAAACCGGGGGTATGAAAAAAGCTCCCACAATCCCACTTGAAATTAAATATTCTTCAGAAAATGGATGACAACAAATACCCATGCAGCACCGGGGGACATCACAATTTGGGTACAAGAAGGACCCAGAAATCATAAGTGGTAATACAAAAAGGGGTTCACGTTACCCAGTGGTAGAGTCAAATCAATATGAAAATCAAATTAAACTTGCCAGGTAGTTTGCCGCAGTCACACCCGGGTATGCAAGATCAAAACGGGTTACCAGTGCAGGCTGCGGGTAAGAAACGAAAGAAAATTACCAGCCAGCAGTATAGGTCAAAAAGGAAAGATATACATGTGGGAGGTTGGTGCAGAGAGATAGAGGAGAAATAATGCAATGTTGAGAGAGAGAGAGAGGGTGATTTGAAAGCCCCAAGGCGCTGTACCTGATTTTGACTGCCTTAAAAACATGAAAAACAGAACCAAAACGGTTTTAGCATTCCAGAGTTATTCCTCACTTTTCCTAACGCATCCTAATTCTTAACCACAATGAGTTTATAATCGCTTTCCACAACTTTCATGGTGATGCTAATGATAACTAGCATGCTAACTGCACACTTCCTGGTTCGCGCACCATAAAAACGCTTCATAATTCGATGCAGACAGTACACGGGGGACTTATTTTGACCCTCAGAGCCTATACTACACTGTATCTGTACAGGGGCAAAGACACGTTTTAGTATTTTACATGAAAAAATCAGGTACAGCCCCTTTAACTTCAGACTCTAGCTGTGCGTGTGTGAAGTGAATGCCAGGATCACACTAGCACTCGTCGTACATAACACATATGTAAGAAACACTTTTATTTCAGATCACAGCTTGTCAAAAGCCCCACACCAACACTGGCAAAATCTCAGATACCAGATGCCAACACAGCCTCCCTGGTCCAGCTCTTTACATACCACTCCTTTGGGGCAGCGACAACTTAAAAGATACTGTGGTAGAATGCCATCACATCCCATCAACCTGCCCGAGACTACAGGAGCATGCATCTCTTGTGTTAAAGTGAATGTTTACTGTGCACTGTCCCCGTCTCATTAAAGGGCCCATATTACACTGTTTCCTGATCTATGTTATAATGTTGTTTCCTCTTCAAAAACAGACCTGGAGTTGTGTTTTGTTTCATTCACACATGTTTAACACAAACCCTGCATATTTAGGCTGAGTTCTTCTTTCAAACTGAAAACACTCTGTTCCACCTCGTGATGGCATGTGGTAATACAGGAAGTGCTCCACTGTGTTTTTAAACTCCGTACACCTTCAGTAGAATCATTTGGATGATTTCAGCCTTGGAACTGCCAATCTCTACCGAACTTAAGGTAAAAGTAGCTGTTAACTTGAAAGCTACCGCTTCATGACATCACAAGGTGGAACAGAACATTTTGAGCTTTGCAGATATAGACAGACTAATAATGAAGGGTTCTTCAAACATGTGTGAATGAAACAAAAACACAATCCAGGTATGTTTTTGAGGAGGCAACAGCATTATGACATGGCTTAAAGCTCACAAGAATCCATTTTGTGCAATATAGGACCTTTAAGTCTATTAAAATAAACCAAACCCCCTTTAGTCACTATAGCACCAGTTAGAGGTGGGCAAATTATCCAAGAATACATGTGATTGTGAATGTAGTTTAAAGATATGCAAAGTATGCCGTTTATAATATAAAGTCCTACAAAAAGAGCTCATTAAAAACTCTTGTATGTTGTAACGCAATTTTTTTAACACATTTCTGATGGACTGACATAATATTGACTGATTCCAGCTCCCACAAATGAATGCTGTTGTTGTGTCCTTGGGCAAGACACTTAACCCACCTCGTCCCCAGTGTCTGTGAATGTGTGTGCGAATGACATAAACATGTGACAACTTTTACCATTTACAATCACATCTATTCTTAGTTTTGTGTTGGGAATAAAACAACCAGAGACAGGAGTTGAGAATAAGCACTAGCTATGCTTTATGCGTCACATCAGCTGCGTGCTCTGCCTGTGACTCTGTATGACTGCACTGTCCCTGTCATATAAATAAAAAAAAGATATTGGTGCGATTAATGGCTCGAGTATTGATTCCCTATCTTCCGATATCGCCAGATATTCCCAATTAGCCATTTTGAAAACCCATTTTTACCAACTTCAACCCAAATACTGATTATAAGTTCAGAACTTATAGATTCAGTCTCTATGTTACAATATTTAGCTGTTCTTAAGTTACTGTACTAGGTGTGCTGATAATATTATTAGAATATTGTTATGGTATCAACGGCTCTTCACATTTTGCAAAGTTTTAATAAAATGTTGAAGTAGTTTTAAGGAAAGTACCTGGCATTGATATTGGGTATTGGCATATACTCAAAACCCAAGTATCAGTATCGGCATCGGGACTGAAAGAGGATCGGTACATCCCTAGTCTGAATGTTATTATGGAGGTACTCAGTGTAGATACTAATTGTAGTGAATATGGCTCACCTCTAGTACCGGTACATTATAATCCTTTAATATAACTAAAGGGAGCCACGTTAGCCCAGAGCAGCTTTAAGGGGCATGGGGGTCATTACACAACTGCGCAACATTTACATAACGGATCAGCACATGTGAGACCCTGAGCAGATGTTTGGCAGGCCTCAGACGCTTTATTAGCACCATTATAACAGAGATGACAGGGAGTCTGTCAGGGACAACTACACTAATTAGCAACACAGAGGTAAACCAGCAGGCAAACTGAGTCTTTCTTTGCATGAGGTACAAAATCTGCTGAATATAAGTGAATAATAATAATAATAATAATAATAATAAAATGTGTTTGTAAGGGCATTAAAGGGAACATTTGTAACAGTCAGATCTGTCATGGTAGTTGATGCTAGTTGATACAGTACAAAGACAATGCATTGGATCAGATATTCCATATATATGCAGATATGTACCACTGTAATACCTACACCTTAATAAAGCATAAATAAAAACTTTTTAAGAATGATTCAGGCTTTGTAACTATTTAAAGGTCCTACATTACGCAAAATGGACTCTTGTGAGCTTCAAGTCATGTTATAATGTAGTTACCTCATCAAAAACATAAGTGGAGTTGTGTTTTGTTTCATTCACACATGTTTGAGTAACCCTTTATTATTAGTGTGTCTACATCTCCAAAGCTCAAAATGCTCTGTTCCACCTTGTGATGTCATCAAGTGGTAGGTTTCAAGTTAATAGCTCCTTTTACCTTTAGTTCAGTAGAGATGGGCAACTCCAGAGCTGAAATTTTATTCTCGTGAAGGTGTATGGAGTTTAAAAACACAGTGGAGCACTTCCTGTATTACCACATGACGTCACAAGATGGAACAGAGTGTTTTCTATTTGAGAGAAGAACTCAGCCTAAATATGCAGGGTTTGTGTGTTAAACATGTGTGAATGAAACAAAATAAAACTCCAGGTCTGTTTGTGATGAAGCCTAAATAGCAGGGTTTGTGTGTTAAACATGTGTGAATGAAACAAAATAAAACTCCAGGTCTGTTTGTGATGAGGAAACAACATTATAAGATCAGAAAATAGTGTAATATGGGCCTTTTAATTAAGAGGGTAAAAGTTAAGGTGTTGAGTATCAATCAATCTATGAACAGCTCACATAAAAGTCTCAGTGCAGCTAAACAGGGAGGGCCATCAGATCCAGTATCAGGGCTGTAGTTACAAAGCCTGAATCATTCGTATAAGCTAGTTTTTCATTGTTAATTCAGCCTTTATTCATGTTTTATTTTGGCTAATTAAGGAGCAGTTATTCTAAAGTTTTACCCTGAACTTGTTTAGAATGTAACATGAATGAGAACTTGTCATGCAGCTATAACAGATGAACACAACTGGCACTGCTATTCAACACTGGAGATAACAGAAAACTGCTGTTTCATGCACATGTCAATAGAAGCAGGACCATACACAGGACTGTGACTGGCTCTTTGTATTGTAACAACATTAACAACATTGCCCTCTGCTGGCCACACTGTAAGAGCACAGCTACTATACGTCAGCTCAGTAAACATGACTTAGTAACAGTGCATCGTCAAGAGTGAAAATGGTGAAGTAGTGAATAAGAGAAAGAATGGACAAAACATTTTATACTTATTTCAATGACACAAAAGAGCTTCGGTGAAAATCAAGCACAAATAGTGATAATGCATTTAACTATAAAACTGTCTCATATTGCCCGTAAAGACCAGGTCTGAAAGGGGGTCGTGTGGGGTCATTCACAGGGGTGGGCGATATGCCTGAAAATTAATATCATGATTTTCTTAGAGCCAGATGATGCTTTCAGTTTAAGTACCATTCATGTACATTTTTGATTGTTTGTTTTGATTTGTTTGTATTGTGATTTTAATGTCTCTCTTATTCTGTAAAGCACTTTGAATTACTTTTTGTACAAATTGTGCTATACAAATAAACTCGCCTTGCCTGGCCTAATTTAGCCACTGGCCACTTAGCTCCTTTATACTGAATTTAAGAGGTTAATCTGTCTGTTATTGGGCAATGACTTTCACTCAGATGTGGGGACTTGCACGTCATGCCTGGACTCGAGTCAGACGAGTCACTATTCTGAGGACTTGAAACCTGACCTGATGAAATGGACTAAGACTTGGGACTTGACTTGGACTAAAATTTTGAAGTTTGATATATCGCTGAAGTAAATACAGACGATAAACGATAATATTGAAACAAATTTATGCCACTGACACAAAAACCCAAGAGTAAATTTAAACCACAAAAACTATTCTAAATCTACAGTATTGTTAAAATGAAACACTTTAGCACTTAGTTTGCATCTGTAATGAAAAAACTATCTAAATCTACAGTATTGTTAAAATGAAACACTTTAGCACTTAGTTTGCATCTGTAATGAGTCACAGAAATTAATAATTTTGAAAATACTCATTCTCTGCTTAATTTTAAAGAAGCAAACTGGAACATGTTCCTCCGGCTTCTCTATTTATGTCTAAGAAGTTTTTAAGAAGGACCATAGACAAAAATCATATATATTGCAAAAATACGAGCGGTATTTTGTAGTTTGGTTTGGTTCAAAGCAGAGGATTTGGACTGGACTTGAGAGCCACTGACTTGGGACTCGACTTGGACTTGCCTGTCTGTGACTTGGGACTTGACCCAGAACTGAGGCAAAAGACTTTAGACTTGCAAAACAATGACTTGGTCGTAACTCTGCTTTCACTGTTTGATCTTATAATTCTCTATCGGTTCAGTCAACTATTTTGTTAAGCAATTTTGATATGTTTTGTGTTGACATGAACGGACCATGCAATTCTTTGATTGGTCAATCCGCCTGTCAGTCATGCCCAACTGAAATCTGGGAGACAGGATACAGTTCCAGACCATAGACTGTATATATATGGACATAGCTAACCTGCTGGCCGCCGCGTTCCAAATAGCAAGTGATCATGGGTGCGCTTTTGGCTCCATCGACTCCAATTCACTTTACATTGAGAAACTGTGGCCCCTCTCTCTGTAACTGCTGCTGTCAGGCTCGTCATTTTGTTCTTAAAATGTTCATATTAACCCGCTCTACATGATCCTGGTGTTTTTATTCCACCATTTTGTCCGTAAATCGATATATGAACATTAATAACAGACACCTTCTTTCCCCGAGGTTGCTCCCACTAGCGTTAGCAATAGGTTTGATTTACAGCGTTGCTAAGTGGGAAGGGGCGTTACCTTCAACAGCCTGGCTCTTTGGTTGCTCTCTTTGGTTCTATGATACACGTGGTCGGAACTCGGCTCCAAATTCACCCCCACAACTGCTAGCTTCGATGAGCTTCATTTGACTGGAGCCCAAAGCTATGGGTGACGTCACACTCACTTAGTCCACCTCTTTATACAGTCTAT
This sequence comes from Periophthalmodon schlosseri, assembly GCA_000787095.1. NCBI lineage: Eukaryota > Metazoa > Chordata > Actinopteri > Gobiiformes > Gobiidae > Periophthalmodon > Periophthalmodon schlosseri. Next base: position 6,502 of record KN477451.1, read on the forward strand.
GTTCCAGACCCAGATGGCTCTGTTTGGCCAGGTATTCTTCCTCTAGTATGTGACCAGCTTTATAAAATCAAACTTTCTGAATGATAATGTAATGTTAATGTGGTATAAACAGCCAGATAAAACGCATTTTACATTTAGGTTGACTTTTACTATAGATTTAACTAAAATAGGTTTAACTTCCTTCTAAAACTGCCACAATTATAATTTGTTTTTAGTTCTTATGATTATAATTTGACCCCAACAATCACAATTCAATTTCCATCTGCATATCGCCCGACCCTTGTCATCCACGGTGCAGATGAAGTTCATGTATCCACTGCCACGGGTGTGTCAAAACATTACGTCAGGTGCCCTACCTTGAGAGGGGAGATGTGCGAGTGCGACACATATCCGTGGACGTTCTCGATCTCGGAGAGGTTCTTTTCGGACACGTGCACGAGCTCTGGTGCCCGCACTTCATTGGTGAGACGTGGGAAGCCCTGGTCAAGTGGCGGCGAGTCGTCCTCCTGATACTGGTACTGCTGTGAATACACGGGGACAAAGCAGTGAATATAGTATAGTACATATATAATAAAAGAGTTTGGCAAAACAAAACGCCATGAATCAGAATGTGAATGAAATGTGAATGTTTGGAAAAGTGACTACTGATCTAAACTGAGTAACATGCAAAAATGACCTTCAGAAACACATAAGAGCAGATAGTTTGATAGTTTGTTTATTAGTTTTAACAAGAGTGTTGGACCTATACCAGAAAAGTTACATAGTGCACCTTTAAAATACTGCACAAAAGTTCCTAAAATGACCTTCAAAAGTTTTCAAAGTCTTACCATTTTGAGAAATCTACCACATTTTACACAATGAGCCAGTAATATTAATACATACATCTTCAACACATACATATGACACTATTTTCTTCATCACAAACAGACCTGGAGTTGTGTTTTGTTTCATTCACACATGTTTAACACACAAACCCTGCATATTTAGGCTGTGTTCTTCTCACAAACTGAAAACACTCTGTTCCACCTTGTGATGTCATGCGGTAATACAGGAAGTGCTCCACTGTGTTTTTAAACTCCATACACTTTCATTAGAATCGTTTGGATAATTTCAGCCCTGGAATTGCCAATCTCTACTGAAGGGTAAAAGGTAACTGTTAACTTGAAAACTACCGCTTCATGACATCACAAGGTGGAACAGAGCATTTGGAGCTTTGGGGATATAGACAATCTAATAATAAACGATTACTCAAACATGTGTGAATGAAACAAAACACAACTCCAGGTATGTTTTCGATGAGGTAACAGCATTATAACATGGCTCAAAGCTCACAAGAGTTCATTTTGTGTAATATGGGAGCTTTAAAGGTGTACTGGGTAACTTTTCTAGTGGATGATACGCCACCTGCTTGTCTCCATGGAGATGTAATTGCTTTGCCTTGTATGTGCCATATTTTGGTAAACTTATCTATCTCCATGGAGGCAACCAGGTGCCAAGTTACAGGTGAGATCTGCGGTGAGGCAACCCACTCACAGGAAAAATGCAATAATTAATTAGGGTCCTACTGTAGACAGTATATATAAATGGACATAGCTAACGTGCTAGCTGCCACGTTCCAAATAGCAAGTGATCAGTGGCGTGCTTCCGGCTCGACTGACTCTGGCTCCAGTTCACTTTCTATTGAAAATTTCGATTGGCTCTTTGGTTGCTATGATACTTGTGGTCGGAATTCCAAATATGGAACTCGGCTCCAAATTCGTCCCTACAACTTCTAGCCTTGATGAGCCTCATTTAACTGGAGCCGAACGCTATGGGTGACGTCAGACTCTACTTAGTCCACTTCTTTATACAGTCTATGGGTCCTACCAAACTCTTTTATTTTTAGTCATGCTTAATTTTTAGATGGTAAAAAATAGTCTTGTTTTTAAAAAAGTATATAAATGTATGTATCCAATATTGATGTAAAATGACATCCCGTACTCCTAAATAAACAGTACATATTTGCCTCTTAGAAAACATTACATATAAATAAATAACAAGTGATGTGTGTGCCTTGGTTTGTGTTTTGATTGATTGATGAATGAAAATACATGAGAGACAAAAGTAAATGGTTTATTTTTTGATGAAATGGCTTTATAAATCTGTATGCCCTGCAGTCTTCCATCTCTCACCCAGGGAGCGCTGGTCAGGGCTGGGGTCATGCAGGGTGGGGGTTGGCTGTTGTTGGGGGGCCCATGTACGGCTGGTGGCCTGTTCTGGAGAAAGCAACACCACCAAAGTTCACCCAGAATTCAACTTGTAAATATTAATAAAACATCTTCACACATTAGCACTCATGCAAGTCATACACCCAACTAACTAACAAGCAGGAGGATTAGAAGCTCCAGATGGCACATGGCCCACTAGACCAGGGTGTGCTCAAACAGTGGTTGTCCCACACCCTGATGGCATATTTACTGTTATGATGCAAAAAATGAACCTGCTCATGCCAGATTCATGTGTGCAGCGCATAGACTGTATGTATAACTTGACATAGCTAACCTGCTAGCCGCCGCGTTCTAAATAGGAGGTGAGAACAGGCTCGCTTCTGGCTCCATCAACTCTGGCTCCACTTCACTTTACACTGGAAAAACTGTGGCCCCTCTCTATGACTGCTGCAGTGAGCCTCATCATTTTGGTCTTAAAATATTAGTATTAACCCGCTCTAGATGATCCCGGTATTTTTATTTCGCTATTGACCTCATTCCGCCCCGCCTACTTTTGCCTCTAAATGCTACTAAACCGCACTTTCTTCATGGTGGCACTTCCAGTTAAGCAGGAATCCCATTCATTTCGATGGAGAATTTGAGAAAAGTTTTGCCACTAAAATGTGATATAAAGGAGGTTAATTTCTGTTAAACGTTCTATGTTCATGGGCACCAACAAGTCAACACTGCACCAACTCTCTGGGAGGCTTTAAAACGGCTCTGTAATCCATATAGAACTTATTTGCTGTCAAGATCGGCAGCCCCATGCAAAATAATATAACCCAAATAACGATGGAGGCGCCCACGGCATCTTCCGGAATAAGATGAATTGTGTCCATAAATCAAGATAAGAACAGTAATAACAGACAAATCATGCTCCTTCTTTCCCTGAGGTCGCTCCCGCTAGAGTTAGCAACAGGTTTGATTGACAACGTTGCTAAGTGCCCGCTCCATGCTAAACCAGCTGTGTGGGCAGGAACTGCTCTAGCCTCGATGAGCTTCATTTGGCTGGAGCCGAACGCTATGGGTGACGTCACACTTAGTCCACTTCTGTATACAGTCTACAGCCTCAATGATTATTTGAATCTGATTGGTTGAAGCGTCACAACAGCAAAACAAAAAAAATCTAACTTTTCTCCCCAGTCCATAAATGCACAAAGCTCTGACCTTCTGCATGTTTTTCACAAACTAAATAGTTGTATTGTCGGTAAAATAAGCTGAAGTTCGTCTGTTGGCGTCGCCATGTTGGTTTTGGTTCACTTGGGTCCTCTGCACAAACCTCAGTGCTGCTCTGTGATTGGTCAACCCGCCCGATTAACCTTACAGCAGAAGTATCTTAACATGGATTCTTGTGAGTTTGTGAACTTACAAATATCGCCAGAATTCATGTTGCTGTGCCAGGTTAGGTAAAAATGGATGTAATTCATATTAAGCTTGTGCAGGCAGTGGCTTAACAATGAAATACTGTTGTTAAAAGTATTTAGTTTGCGATATATTTCAGACTATTAGCTCAGAAGATTATCGCAAAATCATGAAAATATTGTGTCGTGAGCCAGGGACCCTGCGATTCCCAGCCGTACTATTGGCTTTGAGCTTCCTGTTATACGCAACATTGTTTTGAATTGTCAATTGCTATGGCAACAGCCCTCATTTTTCAGCATTCAGAAACCCGTGGATGAAAATGTCTATGATACACAGATGTCACTACAGCTGTGAGGTTAATCAAGCACACCACACACACACGCACACACACACGCACACACGCACACACACATGCACACACGCACACACACACGCACACACGCACACACGCACACAACCTGAGGGTAAAAAATATAGCACAAACTTAAGAAGATAAGCATGAAGAATTTTAAATATATTCAAAGTGAACAGCATTATATGGTTCAAAAACACTAACACTATACTTGGCCTTTATGTAAAACAAGTGTGGAAATACAGTGAAGAGGGTGACGCTAAACAAACGCAACGCTCCACTGATTAGCTTACAGTTATTTCTGCTGGCACCTCGAGGCAACAACGTAAAGAGATGTATGCTAATGTTAGCCGCTACACAGCTCTGAGCGAGGCGTATATCAAGCTAGCAGGCCTACTAAAAATAGAAGTTTTGTAATTTCTCCATGCATGAATACTCATTTGTATAATCCTTACGATACACAGGCACAACAAGCATATTAGTAAAATGGACTCGTGCTCGTGTTCTGCATAAATTATCGCTATCACATTACAAAGCCTTGTGTAACTCCGAGATGATGTTGTTCGTGTTTCATTTTGGGGTTTTAGAAGGACAAGGTTGTGAGAAGGCCAACTGCTGCCACGGGAGGCAAAGAATTAATGGCTATATCTAATGAATTCTTAACGTTTCAAAATGAAAAATGCAACCCTCCTTGTAGCTCCTTAATGAATTCATTTCGGTAAATTTTAATAGAATGACAAGACGGAGAAGAAAGGAGTCGGCGTAGAAACAAGACTCACTGAAGGACCATGTCTGCCTGGTTAAAGGTGCTGTACCTCATTTTTACCGTCTTAAAAACATGAAAAACAAGATTAGTTCATTTTTACGGGTTATTCCTCACTTACCTTATGCATTCTGAACGTCCTAATTATTCGACACGATAAGTTTATAAGCATTTTACACAACTTTCAGAGACTAGAGTGGAGTTCTGCCATTACAGTAAAGCTAACAACAACAACTAGCATGTTAATGTGCACCTCCTGAGTATTGGACAATAAACCGCTTTATAATTCGATGCAGACAACATGCAGTGGACTTATTTTGACGTCAAGAGCTCTGTGATAAGACCGATTCTTTCCCAATACGTGGGAAAGAATCATGAACAGGGCCTTTACATCATCCACAACTGAATTAATGCCATCACACTAGATAGATACTTGAAAATACCATTAAAAATATAAAATCTGATGTCACAGAGGGTCCTTGTTTCTGTCAATGTACCATATATAGGCTACAATACACCATTTCCTGGAGATTAATCCTAACCTTAGCCATAGTCACTACTGGTCTGACTTAACCTCTAACCTTATTTTTTTTTCAGTGTGTGTTCTTTATTTTTACTACTTTTTACATTTTCAATACATATAGAAGACATCAAATATATGAAGCAAGATATATGGAATTATTTAATAAAGAAAAAAAGGTAAATAACTCCAATTCCATATATCATACTTCATATATTTGATGTCTTTTGTAGGTATACAAAATGTAGAAAGAAGTAAAAACTAACACAAAAAAAAAAAATACTGAATGAGATGGTGTGTCCAAACTTTGGTGTATTTTAAACCAGATCTGAACTTAAAACCATGTTGTTGATCTAATAATTTACATTATGTATACCTCATTATTGTCCCCATGAGGGAGCCAGGTCCCCATGAACTACAGATTTTAGTCTCCACAACGTGATAAATACCTACCCAAACACTGCCTCATGTCGTGTCAACAGTACATCCTTTTTATCAGTTTTATGGGTCACTTGTGAGTATTGCTGATATTGTTCACTTGGCAAATAAAACATACAAAATAATAATAATAATGCAGGCAAAACAGGTATTATATTACTGGCTATTCATGGGTATCAACTTCCTGTTATATGCAACATTTTGAGGACTTTTTTCCCCAATCAAAAGATATGTTATTTTGGTATAAAATGTTAACCACTATAGCAACGGTCCTAACTGTTTATCATTCTGAAACATTTGAATATCTACAGACTCAAAAAGGGCAGAGAAACCAGATTTTATTTCTGAATACCTACACATGTATTATAGATATAGGCATTAAAACCTGTACTGAGGGATAATTACATTGATCCCAGTAGTGCCTTGAGTGCGACCCCTTTGTCCCACTTCTATCTGAGGAGCTGTTAGACCACAGGTAGAGCCCCATTCAAGCTGAGGCACAAGTTCTGCTCTGCTCGCTGTAATTACTGCCATCTGCAGGATTCATCAGCAGATGGAAGATTAAGTGGTACAATGAGTTTCTCTGATAATTCAGGGATGGAGAGGCTGAGGAGAGAAAGACGGGGGCTGCTTTTTTAGCTATAAATCTGTTCCTCACCTTCGCCTTTTACTCAAATTTTCACTTAGGATGGGCGTTGACGTTCTGCTGGTGCACTGTATTGTTAGTGGTCAGTCAAACTTCAGTCTAAATTATGGACATGCTTCACTTCAGTTTTAGACAGTTTTATGTATTACTCTTAAAGGGAGGGTATGTAAGATTTTATATTTTGAATTCCATAAACATGATCTAGTTGTGTCCCAGATATGAAGTAAGCATGCTTTAATCAAACAGAGCTTTTACTGGTAACAATCGTAATACTGATTTATTCTCAATTACAAAAACATTGGACATGATGTCAAGTTGTTGATGTTATAATTTGGTGTTTTGGTTCTCAAGATGATTATCTAATCAGAAAGCAGGATGAGTGTCATATCTGTCTCACATTTGGGTTGCCAGTTTCAATGCTGAAATCCAGTTAGTTTAAACCTAAAATGCCTCTCTCTGATCTGAATGGTCACTACCTAAACCCCAGCACCTGCAGCCAATCATCAGTGCTAGTGCAGCCTCTACAGCTCAGAGAGTGAAATCTGGAGGGTTCTGAGCTTCACCTGTGGCCTGTCCATATACTGAGAATGAGAAAAACTTGTATGTGTCTCTATCTGTAATTTAAGGCTCTGGACACACAGGTCCAGTTGTGATTTTAGCTTCTTTTTAAACCATTACATCAGTCAGTGGTTCAGGGGCATCGCTCACACATATTTTAGCCTGGGCCACAGAGAGGAGTGAAACGTGAGTTTGTCTGAGTTGGCCTGCTTTGGCTTGTATCGGCACTTCACAAACGCAGATGTCATTTCCACTGGGGCTGCTACAGGCGAAGGGGGCAGGTGTCTGCACATTTTGGCTCACTGTAGCAAAATTAATTTAAGAAGCATCTCTAAATATAGAAACAAGCCCACACTGTCTGCACTTCAGCTCACTGCTCCTTTTAGGGATGGTTCCATATGAATGTTTTTGAGCGGATACCAATATCCAATATTTGTCTTGCTGTTGATATTAAGATTTTAAAATCCAAAGCAAGGCCTGCCCACACATTTAGGTTAGGAGCTGTATGTAACTTGTGTTCCTACTGGTTAAAAAAGGTACTGCAATCACAAATGAACCTGGGCTGCCAATGCATACGATACGCACATACAAGTTTTTCTCAGTAAATAGACAGGCCATGCCTCAAGTGAATGCTCAGAACCTCCAAACTGAGCTGCAGGTGCTGGGGTTTAGGTAGTGACCATTCAGATCAGAGAGAGACACACACAGAGACTGGGGCAGCTTGGAAAAAATACCAGTAAATTTGTGATATTTAACGATATCTGGAAACCCCCCACTTGGTCTCACGTAATTCTACACTAAATACATATCCTTCTACGTCCTTGTACTGGCCCCTCACTGTGCATCAGATCAAACTGGACAATCAAACAGGCCGCACTGCAATTTCTCTAATGAGGCGAGATGGTTACACAGAGCAGAGCCAGAGCAGAGCCAGGGCAGGGCATCTGACCCTCAGCCTCAGAGAAGCCCAGTGACCTACAATATACATGAGCACATAGCAGCACTGAGCACACAGCTCCCATGAGGCCATTACACAACCATGAAGGAATAGTGTAGAGCACTGCTGGGGTTTCATTTAAGTACTGGGTTTAAAGTACAAGGAATTATATGAATTTTTATTATTTTTGTTGCACTAATACTAGAATATGTGACAAACATGCCACAATCCATAAGATTCCAGTTAAGTGGGAGATTGACATAAAAAGGTGAGACGAAAATTGTTTTGGATATATGTGCTATTTAAAGGTCCTATATTACACAAATGGACTCCTGTGAGCTCTAAGCCATTATAATATTGTTACCTCCTCAAAAACATACTTGGAGTTGTGTTTTGTTTCATTCACACATGTTTGAGTAACTCTTTATTATTAGTCTGTTAATCTCCAAAGCTCAAAATGCTCTGTTCCACCTTGTGATGTCATGAAGCGGTAGTTTTCAGGTTAACAGCTCCTTTTACCTTTAGTTCAGTAGAGAACAGTGTAATATAGACCCTTTAAAGGGACAGAACCTGATTTTTACATCTTATAAACAGAGAAAATAACTAGTTCATTATAAACAGTTTGCAGCATCTTGAGTTATTTCTCACTTTCCTAACGCATCCTAAATATTTACTGCAATGAGATTATAAGTGCGTTTTACAACTTTCAGAAGCCAGAATGGAATTTAGCCGTCACAGCAATGCTAACAACAACAACTAGCATGCTAACAGCGCACCAGCATTACTTCCTGGTTTGCGGATGATAAAAATGCTTTATAATTACTCCCTAAGAGCTGCTTTTACAAAATATCTGTACTGGGGCAAAACAAATTTGACTTTGTTTGCTTTACTTTCATTTGGGTGCTGCCCCTATAAAAACAATTTTAAAAGGTTTAGAAAATGCTTTTTTGTAGCATTTTTGCAGTTTTGTTTACAGTCCATTCACCTTTTATGTGACCTGAAATGCATCATTTTAAAGGCACGTTTTGGCACATTTCAGATGGATAAGCTAATATTTGATTATCGTCAGTGGGATGTTAACAAAATTAGAGACAGACGATATGGGTTTTTTCATGGCCGATGCTGATACCAATTGTGAAGAATACGGAGAAACTGATGGCTGATAACTTCTGCCGATATTTTTGGGGCGATATGTTGGGCAGATTTTGATTTTTTCCCTCAAATTCTGTAATTTAAGTTTACTACAAACTCACCCATAGCTCTATATACCACAAATCTATAAGAGAACAGTGTATTCACGTTCTGTGCAGTTACCTCTACCGCACTAAAGTCTTCAAATAAAGCTTTATGTGTAGTCTTTAGGCAGGTGATTGACCAAAACAAAACATCGGCCTGTGCTGGAGATTTAAGGCCAATAGCTGATGCACTAATAATGACAAATATCGGCCATCTACCTTTAAACAAAATGCATACAGTTTAACACAGCCTACAGCAAATGTGCGATATGCAGTAGTTTACAGTAGAGAGGGTGTGAGTTACATGAACAGACAGTGGAACAAAAGTGCTTAGCTCAGACCAGCGCGGCAGGTTTGATGTTGGTCCATTTTAATGATGTGTCAAAGATGAGAAATGCATCTCTCTACGCAGCCCGAATATAAAGGTGAGCTTGTGTGAGGAAAGCTAACAAGGCTTTGCACTGGCATATACAGTGTCCTTTATTGATACAGTGCAGTGACATCACGGTGGGGGGGTTCTGCATGTATTGTTTATGGTGGAATATTCAGCAGTTATTATACACAGTGCACACATTAGCAAACACTGCCAAAAAGGTTTTAACATAGCCTGAGAACTTGAGGAAAAAAATACAAAATGGATTTAAACAACACATCTTCAGGAGCCTGTGAGAAGTGCAGTAAACTTGAATTTCCCTCGGGATCAATAAATGGTAAATGGTCATGTTTTTATATGGCGCTTTTCCACCTACAAGGCACTCAAAGCGCTTTCCATCAAGGAAACATTCACCCATTCACACACACATTCATACACCAGTGTACGCACACACGATGTTTATGTCAAGAGCGGGATTCGAACCGCCAACCTTCTACCAACTGAGTCTCTCTCTCTCTCAATACAAGCATTCATGGTCCTGTTTAGGTGTTTGATTTTCAACAAAAACAGTGAAAATGAGCAACTGAAAAACTGTTGGTTAGTGCTAACTAGCATGTGACTGTGATGTTAATTGAGAGAGACTAGTTTAACAGCACAAATCAGCTCTTTTGCTGTAGCTCCACCCAGTTTCTTATGGTCAGACTGTGTTAAAACAAAGCTCAGCTTAAAGTCCAACTTGAGTAACAAAGCTTCAGACAGAGCAGTGCCTGCAGTTAGCATCATACCCCTGGCGAATGTTGATGACATCAGCTGTAAAGTATCAAACTGCACGTGTGGACCAGGGCTTCTCCTTTGTTCTCATTATGCAGACTGTGGTGGGGTTGTAATCTGGTGATGAGGCAGAAGCAGGCCCATGTGAGGCTAATGGAACACAGCCTGGAGAGCTGATGTACGCTCTAACACTGAGTGACTAGTGCTGCAGCCCACGTAACCAGACTACTGCATCTGACCAATGACGGAGGACGATTTCAATTTAAAGTGTGTAGATGTAACCAGTTCATATATAACTATCTGATTACTAAAAATGGTGCTTTTGTTTATGGCACTTTTGTTAATTTTATTTTATTGTTTATTTGAACACGGACAGATACAGCAAACATAGATTAACAGTTCAGTAATCTGATGCGGGTATCACAATGTTTATAGCCTAGGCACCAGCCCCCAGAAGGACTTTTAAAATTAGGCATGGGACGATACTGAAATTTGGTGTCACATTTATCATGACGCCTTCTTTCTTCGAGGTCGCTCCTGCTAGCATTAGTTTGATTGACAGCACTGCCAAGCGCC
>KN477451.1:24784-101906 GCA_000787095.1 Periophthalmodon schlosseri
ATAAAAAATATATAACAAATAATTTAAAAATGACAATTAAAAAAATAAAAATCTTTACGAAAATCGGCTAGCTCATTCACAAAAAAAAAAAAAAAAAAAAAAAGCTCCTACTGGCCATCCAAACATGAGCGACAGAGTCTTGTTGGTACAGGCGACCTTACAATGGCACTCCACTGGTTTACATTCTGGGTTTTTCACTATTGGAGACATAGCCATTGACTAAAACTATATGTCCCTATGTTGAACCACACAAATGAGATGGAGTAGCACCAAGATCCAAGGATCCAAGGAGCGGAGAGCAGTGGGATTAAAGGAGAAGCCTAGGAAGCAGGTTAGCACTTGATGGGAGATAGCTTTAGCATACAGACTTATGCTCACACAATCTCTCTGTCCCCGTCTATGTGAGCTGTGCCCTCGTGTCCCTCTCTCTCCTCGTGTTCATCGTCTCACTACACCAAGATCACAGCTAATATTACTCACTGTGCTTCCATGTACGTATGTGGGCATGTGTACTCAAATACTCGCATGTAACGTCTCTAAATGGCCGCGTCTTTAAAATAAGCTTGTTTTGTTTACATAAAATCCAATCCGAATGCAATAGTGTTAACACTGTACCCTGTATTTGGTATTTTGTGCAGCAACAACATAGAGCCATTTGTGTCTTGATGTTAAAGTGCGCCCCCAGCTGGACAAAGTTACTCCTTACAACAGTTATCTGCGCTCACACAGCAAAAGGTAATTTAAATGACTCTCTCTCTGAACAGCAACCTTTACCATTTTACTTAATACTAAAAAATAATTATACTTACATTAAACTTACATATAAAACAATGAGGTCATTATAACTTGATTTATCTATTTAAAGGTCCCATATTACACAAAACTGACTCTTTAGGCTTTAAGCCATGTTAAAATGGTGTTACCGCCTCAAAAACATACCTGGAGCTGTGTTTTGTTTCATTCACACATGTTTGAGCAACCCTTTATCATTAGTCTGTCTACATCTCCAAAGCTCAAAATGTTCTGTTCCACCTTGTGATGTCATGAAGTGGTAGTTTTCAAGTTAACAGCTCCTTTTACCTTTAGTTCAGTAGAGATTGGCAATTCCTGGGCTGAAATCATCCAAATGATTCTAGTGAAGGTGTGTGGAGTTTAAAAACACAGTGGAGCACTTTCTGTATTACCACATGACGTCACAAGGTGGAACAGAGTGTTTTCTGTTTGAGAGAAGAACTCAGCCTAAATATGCAGGGCTTGTGTGTTAAACATGTGTGAATGAAACAAAACACAGCCTGGTTGTCTCTATGGAAATGCTATTTATTTTGCCTGGAATGTTCCACAGTATGGCATTAAGCATATCTATGTTGCATTTATTCAATAAGTATTACATTCTTACTGTGGTAGGGACTTCTTGTCTCTGTCATACTGTGGAACATTCCGAGAAAAGCAACGCCATCTCCATGGAGACAAGAAAAGTTACATAGTGCAGCTTTAACTTGGTAAGCAATCTGTCAACATAGCTTATCTAATATTGTCACAGTGTCACATTGAACCATGCCCGTGAGCAGAGGCTGGACTTGCTCATCTGGCAGAGGGCCCAGGTGAAGGCGTGAGTGCCCCCTGCTGGAGTGCTGATGTGAGCAGAGGAGGTGAAAATGACCAAACCGCAGAGCTTCTTCCTCTCAAAAACAACATCCCGCAGAGAGTGACCGCAGACCCTGGTCAAACTGTGTCTCTGCCCAATACAAAACACTACAACAGAATAAGCACAAGGCCAGCACAATCTTATATAGCTGATACAGCTCAAATCTTTCAGTCTACCGAGGAGTTTTAATGTAAACGCTGGAACTAACTTTACAAAGCAATGCAAGAGTTTTCTGTTCAGTTAAAACATATTGACACGGAATTGTGAAAAAGTCAGGTAACTGGACAGCTGGACTTTATGGAGCCAGGTTCCTGAAGTCAATTTTTCATAGATTTTCCCATAGAAAAATTCAAACCAGCTACGTGCTAACAAGCTACGTGCTAACTAATCCATAATGCGGTTGTTTTAAGTCCAAAGAGCACATTTAAAACACAAGATTTGAATAACTTGGCGGTTTTAAAGTTTCAGAAACAGATTTTAAATACAATTATAAGTCTTGTGGTCATTAGTTACCACATAGCTGATTAAGCAAGCTTTCGAACTTTTAATATTCATTTTGAATGACCTGATTTGGAAATTTAGTTCTGTAAACGCAGGGTGGGTGGTCACTGTTGAGCTCCATATAACTGCAAATAGATATCTGCAAATAAAAAAGTAAATTACAAAACAGCCAGACAAAGTCACCTCTGAATTTGCAGATACTATTATCGAGCATCAGTTACTTATAAAAGGGGATATATTTGTGTACAAGGCTGTTGAAAGCTGTTACATGTAGTGCAAAAATATGCAGTGTGCAGTTTGTATATCAATTCGTCAATTCTTGATAAAACTGGTATAGATCTTTGCGTACTGGTTTAAAATGAATGCTTTGTTCATAATGATAATAACAGTGAAACAATCCTAAGCAGAGAATGTAGTTATAAATAAACCACTAGATGGAACTGTAAGACTGTTCAAACATGGAGCCTGCTGCACTGGTGAAGGCAGAGAGTGAACCCCTAATAAGACAGTGCTGACGATGAGGTCAGATGAGGATTAATTACCCACAAAGCCTCTGTGACCCAACTCCACGGCTCTGTAATACACTTCTGGAAAATAATGGCGGTATCTGAACAGCCAGTAAAAGCAACAACTTCAGTAAATGTTTCAATTGTGTTACTAAAGTCCTAAGATCTAATCCTATAATGTAAGGTTTTTTTTCTTTTATCACAAAAGTACAAGTGGTTGCTTCCAGTTTCGCTGTGACAGACGACTGGAGCTTAAAGATACAATAACACCCAGAACGAAACTGTCTGTGTATAATCCACAGACTGTGTAAAGAAGTGGACTAAGTGAGTGTGACGTCACCCACAGCGTTCGGCTCCAGTCAAACGAAGCTCATCGAGGCTAGTGGCTATAGGGGTGAATTTGGAGCTGAGTTCTGACCAAGGTATCATAGCAACCAAAGAGCCAATCCGGAGTGAGGCTGTTGAAGGTAATGCCCCTTCCCACCCACACCGCTGGTTTAGCAGGGAGCGGGCGCTTAGTAACACTGTCAATCAAACTGTGCTGTTGCTACCTCAGGGAAAGAAGGCACCTGATTTGTCTGTTATTAATGTCCATAAAATAGCAAAAGAAAACCACCAGGATCATATAGAGCGGGTTAATATGAACATTTTAAGACCAACATGACGAGTCTGACAGCAGCAGTTACAGAGAGACGGGTGACAATTTTTCAATGTAAAGTGAATTGGAGCCAGAGTCGATGGAGCCGGAAGTGTGCCCATGCTAATTGGAACACGGCGGCTAGCAGGTCAGCTATGTCCATTTATATATATACAGTCTATGTTATAATCATATAGGAACAGGTCATTCACTAGTGAAAACCAACGACAGAACCATATGAATGTGCCCGATAGGTTTAAGGGCACACTGTAAAACTGCAAACTCTATGTCTTTAAAAATGTGTTGGATGTAAAAACCTAAATGAAGCGCTGCCATCTCTGAGACTGAGTCAGAGCCAACAGCGTCTCAAACATAACTGACAGTGTTTACACACAGCACAGCCCCCTCACTGGGTTAACAGTCCAATCACAAATATGCTCATTCTGGAGCAATCCAAACAGTGTCATAGAAGAACACACAGGCCAGCCAAGGAAGAGCTAACAATGAAACGCATCACTCACATTCAACTGAAAAAAACGTGTTTCAAATGGAGCTGTGGGGTGAACCAAACCATCAGAACACAATGGGCAGGTCAGCTGTTTAAGAGACATGGGCTGTGTCCGAATGTCCCCCCAAGCCCATAACCCCACTCCACAGCCCCACACTCTTTAGTGGACTCTACAGAGCCTCATTCACAGAGAGATTCAGACACACAGCTCACTACATTCAGGTGGGTGGGTGACGTCACACTCAAAAGAGTGTGACGTCACCCATAGCGTTCGGCTCCAGTCAAATGAAGCTCATAGAGGCTAAAGCAGGTATAGGGGGGGAATTTGGAATGTCCCCCCAAGCCCATAACCCCACTCCACAGCCCCACACTCTTTAGTGGACTCTACAGAGCCTCATTCACAGAGAGATTCAGACACACAGCTCACTACATTCAGGTGGGTGGGTGACGTCACACTCAAAAGAGTGTGACGTCACCCATAGCGTTCGGCTCCAGTCAAATGAAGCTCATAGAGGCTAGAGCAGTTATAGGGGGGAATTTGGAGCTGAGTTCCGACCAAGGGTATCATGGCAACCAAAGAGCCAATCCAGAGTGAGGCTGTTGAAGGTAACACCTCTTCCCGCCTTTTAGTTCATAATCACATCTGCTCTTAAAACAGATCAAATGTCAAAATTGCACTCTCCGTTTCTTGGTGAAAAAAGTCTAAAGGCTAAACAATAAATAATGATCAGATTGGACTGGCACAAGTCTTTATGGACTAATTATAACTGTACAAGTTTTTGTGAAGCTGGATCTCATGTAAACGGACTAGATTTTAAAATTTTTGTCTGAAGCATGGAAATTATTGCTCTTTTAACATCTCAAGCTAAGATAAGAGGCTAATGCTAGCAACTTTACAGAGCAATGGTTTATTTATATATTTTATTCATAATCAGGATCAACAGTGTGATAAACCAACAATTCTATCTGCTTCACGCAGTCGTGTCCAGTTAAAAACCTGTTGCCGCGCTGTTGTTTTTCTGACTTCACAATGCATTGTGGTCTATATTGACCGCTCTCGTGACCAATGGTGCCCACTACTTTTCAAGGTGCACTGTGGGAAATTTTGAGTGCACTACTTTTTCACTCCTTGGTCATTCGGACAGCTCTAAAAGTGGCGTGACCCCTAAATAGTGCCCCCTGTAGGGAATAGTGTGGACATCCGGACACAGCCATGGTCTATCAGACTGGATACAGAGAGAGTCCAGATTTTGGAGCTATAAACTGGACATCTTTGTGTGAATTGGCTCTAACAAAAGTCTGTGCTTCTACATTTATAAAACTCATTACTGTTTATGTATGTACTGGTTATAATTTCTTGTAGTAGTTTAAACATTTCAGTATTTAAAAAGTGTAAATACATTTTAAAAGTGAATTAACAACACTGTCACCATAATCACTGTAGCGACTTATTGTTCAGTATATGAAAGTTGGAATAATATTTTTTGGGGTCAGTGTTATTCATGTGTACTTTTACTTTGCACTACTGGGACATTTTGGTTATTTTTTGGATCTATGATAATATTTAAACCATAGAAGGTTGAATAAATAACTTCTATGGCTCATTATAGATGCAAACTAACAACTAAAGTGTTTCATTCTGCTGTTTATTTATTGCAGCTTGTGTTTTTTTTTAACAATATTGTAGATTTTGAATAGTTTTTATGGTTTAAATCTGCTCTTGGGTTTTTCTGTCAGTGGAGTTTCATATTATCGTTTATCGTGACAGGCCTCCTTGAAAGTGTCTGCGTGTTTTATGAATAGATACTGTGGTAACACTTTTTATCTTTTTACAATCCCACTATTCCAGATCTGTCGCTGGGTTTATTCTGTTGAGTTTGGTCTAATCATTATGCAAACTGATTTTCACTCTTTGGTTCCCAGCGTTTATCTCATGTTTCGCTGTTTGTAAAGGTCCAAACCTCTTAAATCCAAGAACAGCCCCTGCATTCTGACCAGAGAAAGGACTGTTCAGCTGAAGACAGGAGCGAGAGGGAAACTCAAGCTGAATGGAGAGGGGCCACTTTGGAGCGCACAATGGGAGAGCGTGGGACCAAAACACGAGATCGTCAACAGGCAGCAGCCAATCAGAACGAAACTCTCAGCTATGAACAGAACAAGGTTAGCCATGGAGTTAAAACGACTACAAGTTCACACCAGATTATGTGAAACTGTATAGTCTGCTTCACATATACGTTTTCGAAGTTATGTTTGAGATACTGAACAAGGAATGAGTTTTGATTTTTAAACACAGACAGCCTCTATAAGACCCCTGTCACTGAGCACCTGTCCATATAGTACACTGAGTAAAGTAGGAATTATACTTAAAATTACCAAAACAACAAAATATTATAGAGATGGGACAAGATCGTACACCACAAGATCTCTACATTATATATTTTTTGTGTGTTTACATTTGGGATTTACAAAAATGCTCACAGCTCAAGAAGTTGAAAAGAAAAGCAGTAGAAAAAGAAAAATTATATTCTGTCAACTGGACAAATCCAAGCCGCTTCTTCAGTTCTGGTCAGATTACTGTTGGACACTGCCTTATATCTGTCTGAAGGGAGGAGCTAACTACATTGAAGCTAACACACCTATTTGTTTACAGTTTCTGTTTGTTGGCTGGGTCTATTGAGCTACACTAAATTGAACTAAACTGTGCCTATTTTGCATAATCCCTCAGGCCCCTAATGGGTGCTCTCACACCTATTAGCATACTGGCTAGCACTATTGTTTTAGGTCTGAGGATAGAGTTATAAATAGGAGATAGATGATGTCACACAGACATAGACAAGAAAAGCAGTGTTACAATGACAAAATTGCATCAAATATATCCAAAACTGTGATGCCAAAGTAGTGAACTGGTTTGCACAATTTACGTCTTTAAACAAAACAAGTCCCGATATGAAAGCCACACTGTAACCGTGAGTAACTGCTCTGTTCTATCCTTTTGGCCCTGTCGTACTCGCACATGTGCAGATGCCGTACCATGTGACCCCTGAAGGTACCGCATCATCATCACAGTGGCACAGGAAAACAGCTGGCTCGTCTGAAATCAAGATCGATGGTTCAATTTCAGAGGATAAAGCACACGCAGCATAAAAGCAAGAAATACACCGAAACTAGGGCTCGTGTCTATATCGCAACATAGGTTTATGCAGTGATCACTATGACAACAAAGTAACAACACCAATGTTCTGTGCAGTTTTTTGAATGAAAATGTGTTTTTAATGGAAAAAAAAGATTATGTTTAATATTCTCCTTACAAAGTCCTAAATTAGCCTGGATTTAATCTCAGTTTTGTCTATGTTAAGTTTGTATTTTTTACAGACGAAGGCATGCACAAAAACTGAAGTAACCAAAAACTATCCTGAAATCTCAAAATAATAAAGAGATCGCATATCACTATCCAATCAAATCGCTAGCTTTTCCCATATTACCCAGCTCTGCTCAAAAGTGCGCTTGCATAGAACTTGTATAGAACCGAACCATGAGCGAAAAGCGAGGAAAAAAAATTATAAGGGACTTTGCTGCAGAGTCCAGACTTCCTCCCAAGAAACAGCCTGGACACCTGCTAGTAAATATATACACACGGAGACAAGTGAACGGTCTTACCTCTGTGCCTCTCTCCATCTCCTCCTGCATGTGTGTAGAGCAGAGCATGGTAAACTAGGTATGGCTCTGTCTCTGTTCAAACTCGTGGGCTCTTTGGCAGCACTTACAGCGGCTCCTCATTCGCCCGGTGGCTGGCTGTGTGTGTGTGTGTGTGTGTGTGAGACAGTGGGAGAGGGGGGACAGCAATGAATTTCTTCCCCATCGCTGCATCGCCAACTGCGGCAAACAAGTTCCCTGCCTCACCCCGCCCCAGAGCAGAGATCGCAGCCAAGAGGGAACCGTAGTGGGGACGGCTCTCGTACCGCACAGACCGCTAAAGAGGGGACGCGCTGCACACTGTAAAACCAGCGGTAGTGTGAGTTGAATTTTTAAGGTTTTAATTTCACAGCAATTATATAAACTATGAACTAGGTGGGATTAAATGCGCGACTGCAATTTGATGAGTCTGAATGCACTTAGAATGAGTCATCAGTCTAAAAGAACAGCCACTCTACCGCACAAGTCCCTGTTTTGTTATGTCAGAGAGATAGTTTAAAATATATATATAGTGATCAGATATTAAGGGCCTGTTGTATGCATTATTTTGACTTTTTGGCTTGTTTTTTGGTAAAACAAGTTATTATTTCTGTCACTACAAGCGACTTTAAATGAGTTTAGTGGAATAGGTTTGCTGCAAAGTGAAGCGCCCTAAAGGCAGTAAGGAAAAGAAAAATAAAATGATCAGGTTAAACTGTGTATTAAATCAAAAATACAACCACTGAGCACTACGGGCCGACAGTGGCTCAGTGGTTAGAGCGGTGGTCCCCCCAACCCGAAGGTCGGAGGATCGATTCCCACTTGGACCAAGGTCTCTGAGTGTGTCCTTCACCCACATTGCCTTGTATTTTTTATTTATTTATTTTATTTTATCAGGAAGTCCCATTGAGATTGCGTCTCATTTTCAAGGGAGTAAACATTCACAATTAATAAAACGCATAGTAACATGTACACGATCCTTCAGTTAAAACAATTCCACGGGTCTGAAAAGATGACAGATATAGTGTGTTTACATTTATTTAAGGGAATTACACTGTTCAGCTTTAGTTGGTTTATGAGAATGTTCCATAAATTAGGGGCATAGAATTTAAAAGCAGTTTTCCTTTGCTCTATGTAGATTTGTGTTACTGCTAAGGTCAGCCTCTCCGGAGACCTGATATGGTAATGATAGAGAGTTGAATTGAATCAGGGAGGTGAGATGCTGTGGAAGTTTTGCCAGTAAAGCTTTGTAAATGAAAGTGGTGTGTGTGTATGAATGATTGGTGGTGGTCAGAGGGGCAGATGGCGCCTCGCATCTGTCAGTCTGTCCCAGGGCAGCTGTGGCCACAGTAGAAGGTTACCACCGCTGCGTATCGAGGGAATGAATAAAGACTACAAAGAAAAGCTTTGTGATCAGTGCTGTACGATACTGGGAAAGTTTGCCATATGCGATATGTCTGTTAAGAAAAGTGATATCAACATCACTGCGATATTTTAATTTACTTTCTAACTTTTTTCATTTCAGTTACAATAAAACAAAAAAACCCCAAAAATGACATGCTTTAACTTACTACTGAAACTCTGTCGAAATAAAAACTTAACAAAGACAAAACCAGGACTAAATCTAATTCAGAACTTAATACGGAAAATCATGAATAAAATCAGCTTCATTTTTAAAAAAAAAGTATTTTAGTCAGATGGAGAACCTTGGTGTTAGTGCGATATATTGAGTATGTTGCAATATCGATTATTGTGCCAGTCAATATCGCGATATCAATGCTGCTAGGGTTGTCAAAAGTGTCAAAAATAGACACTAATCGATACTAAAACCAGTATCGAAACTAGATACCCATTTGAACAAGTATCAATACTAAAAAAGTAACATTCACAGGACAAAAATTTACCTTTCCCAAATAGCTTTAGAATGATCTTGAGCTGTATCAGAACAAGTATAAGACACATAGACTAGTACACGCCCGTGGACCACTATGGAACGTACCTGGACGACTGAGGGATTACACAGATATAAGGCCACATGGGAACAGAAAAGAAAGTACTACCATTTAATGTTGAAAATCACATTCTGTTGTTTAAAGAAAGTGTTTTTATTATCATTGTGGTATCGGAATCAGTATCGAGTCTATTCCTTAGTATTCAGATCTAGTTTGAAAGTGTAGTATTGTAAGACCAAATGGGACTCACAGTTGGTTCATAAAATGGTGGTATGGCAAACGCTCACAAGTCTGGAGATCTGGACAGAATCTGTTCAAGATCTGACGTCTGGTGCCAACTCCGTATAGCTCATCAACTTAGCAACAGTTGCTAAGCAAAAAATGTTTTCAACTTTCTGCTTGTGTAGGAGGACAATTATTGAGATAATTATGAACTTTCTACTTTTACTCAGAAAAAAGTTTATCCTGTGATTTTGAGTATGGAGAGTTTAAGTGCATTTGAGAGGCTTTTGTATTTTTCACCTTGAACCCATATTACTCTATTTTCTGATCTGTGTTATCAGAAATCATCATATCATCACAAACAGACCTGGAGTTGTGTTTCGTTTCATTCACACATGTTTAACACACAAATCCTGCATATTTAGGCTGAGTTCTTCTCTCAAACTGAAAACACTCTGTTCCACCTTGTGATGTGAACTCCAGGTATGTTTTTGAGGAGGTAACAACATTATAACATGGCTTAAAGCTCACAAGAGTCAATTTTATGTAATATAGGACCTTTAAGCAGATTGGCCTTAAACCATTAAAATAAACACAGTGCACCAGATAAGTATTATTACAAAATCTGTAAAAGGCAGATATAGGACTATGTCTCAAACTAAATATGCTGAGGAAGTGCAGTTATTGTCATGTGATCTGAAAGGTTGTCTGATATTGAGCAAAATAACTGGGCCAGCCACTACCTTCAATGTAATATAACACACACACACAGACTCACACACTCACACACACACACACACTATGGCTGCAAGATGCATCACAGTTGATTCGAAACAGCAATTTTAATGGACACAATTAGCAAATCCCAGAGACTGCAGTTGTTTTAAGTACCATAATTTCCTCCACAAACAACTAAATCTCCTGTCCTGTTTTCTGCATACAAACTGCTATCCCCATTTGGAACTGTACAAAGATGTGCTTAAATGTGCTTCTTGTGTTAGTTTGTCAGTTTTGTCAAGTCAGAACTTTGAACAGAATCCAGTCTTATTAAAACAAATCGTAAATCTAATCGCAAGGCTCGTCAGAAAAATCGCAATGAGATCATTTTCCCCAGTCGTTCAGCCCCAACACTCCACTTTACCTTCCGAAACAACAGACAAATGCTTTTTTTTCATTTTGATAGATTCTTTTTGTTGCTGTGACGTGTCCGGTATGTCAGCTGATTTAAGCAGGTTTTCTCACTGTCTTCCTACTGGTGGAGGCAGGACGACAGCGCCATCTGCTGTCCAATTTCTTCAATGAATCTATTATAATAAATTATCAAAAGACCAGATGAACCGCACTGGACAAGGACAATAGCCTTCATCTGGACTCACACACTTATAATTCACACACAGGAGTCGATACCTACATAAACAAGGTGCATTTGCTAATTAAATTCATAGAAACTGAGAGTGCAAGTTTGACATTTGATCTGTTTTAAGAGCAGATGTGACGGTGAACTAAAATATTTCACATGACTTAATAGCGCTGTCATGCTAATAAGCTAACTCTCTCTGCAGACAGCATGTTTCAAAGTCTGTGTAACCTCCAGACAGAGGTTCATTTATGAAATCAGTTCTCGTTTCAACCACTAGTGGGCGTCACACTATGTAGTTGAAAGCACATTAAGTGTAACCTATCAGTACTTTTCGAATACTCAGTTACGTTTTGGTGAGGTATAGTATCATTGTGAACAGCAGAGGGAGGCAGGGAATAGGAACGGGAACGATGCTTTCTGCTTCAGGGCAAGAGGGACAACAGAGGAAGAGGAAGAGGCAGAGGCAGAGGAAGAGGGAGGTAAGAAACAATGATTCATCAACATTTAGTTTAGTTTTGGAGGGAAACGGACCCATACTTTAGTGCAGCTAAGACAACAAAGTCAGAAGCAGCCTCCAGGGACCCAGCACCCGATTTTGAGCTGGACCAGAAGACTTTACCTGTGGAGCACGTTTTGGGGTGATGGGGGGAACCGGAGTGCCCAGACTAAACAGGCAAACTCGGCAAAAAACCTGGTACCTGGTTTAGTAAAAGTAATATGCAAGCCTTTGACAACAGACATCAGTGAGTTTTAAACAGGGCCTATTTCATGTCTGTTTTCAGAGGCCTACATATCTAGGTGCTCTCGTTGGGCTCTCGCTGTAGAAAAAATATAAATAAATAAATAAATATGTTCATATGCAATAGTAATAAATAGGATTCGATTTCAGTCCAGGTGTAATTTAAGCTATTGTGACTTTTCAAAATTGCACTTAGTTTAATTCAGGTGAAGCGATAACGCACAGTACTACAGGAGAATGCAAAATAACTTCATAATATGGTTTGGTTGAGAGGCAGACTCATATCTGGGAAAGTGTATTTCTTTAGGTCATATATGCCAGATTCCATCAGAGCAAGAAAATGAAGTTGATTTTAAGTCCAGTCTAATACAGAGTCTTTAGATGAGATACTGAGTTGACAGATAAGATTTTTTTCTTTTACTAAAATGAGCAAACTTATCTTTTTGAATAACTTTACCCTGGAATATAAAGCTTTTTTTTTTTTTTTTTAGCTCCCCAGAGGCACACAGCCTAAACATTAGCAGAGTGCACTTCCTATAATCAGACGACTGTACACCCACATGAAAGTCGAGTTTAAGTCAAAACAATGACTCCATTTTGTCAGCGCTAACAGCTCCCTTACAGATGGAGCAGATTATGGAGCAGAACTTTCAAGTACTGAGCTACTCACATTAATATTTATATTTGGCAACACTTGCTGTATCACTATTTACATACATTTAAATCAAGAGACGAGTCCTGCTTGTTCAAGGACTCCAGGTATGATTTTGACTGAACACAAAATTCAAACATGGCTCAAAAAGTCAGCTTTGCATTACAGGTTTAACATAGAATGAATAATATGAGGATCAATTTAAAATGCACAGCTCAAGCTCAAAGCCCTCGTCTGTTTGACTCGTGTTTGATGTTTTGTGACGGGAATTTCTGTCGTGGTGTTCATTTTCCTTGAGTTATTTTATTTTCCTAAATCTGCTTTTATTTTGTAATTTCTGTGGCCCTGTGTGTGTTTGAGTTTTTCTTCCTGTCATATTGATTGCTTGCCCTGCCCTAATGTGGCCGTGTCCCAATTTGACGGTTGCAAACTTCAAAGTACCGTTCGAAGTACCGTTCGAAGTACTGTTCGAAGTACCGTTCAAAGTACCGTTCGAAGTACCGTTCGAAGAACCGTTCGAAGTACCGTTTCTCCAGCTGTGCCGAAATGGGACAGGCCTACAGCACGGAGCGTGCTTCAACTATTTTCTGTGCGCTTACGTTACGTAGCTTACGTTACGTCGCCTAGCAACCGTGACGGGCTGCTGACTACTGAGCTATACAGCTGCTGACTCATGACCTAAACATGTAAAATGGACACTGAAATAATTATTTTTAATTCTTTATTATTTCATAGAAGAAGAGTCAAGGTGTCATCGTCGCAGCCGTTTATTTATGTTTAGATTGAATAAAGTAAGGAATTAATCTTTCCCTTTGAATATCAACAGGCAAATATAAAGTTCTAGGTGATTTTTTTCCCAATTGTAGCTAGTATTACATAACTTTAAGAAAATATATCTTGTTTCTCCTGTAGAAGGAGTCACGTGCGGTGCATGATGGCATATAGCAGTGCGTGAAGTGTGCTCGGATGCACGCTTCGCTTATGGACGATCTCCATGGAAACACAGGGCATTTTCGGCTGCATTCGTCGGATGCATGAAGTGGGACAGGCCTTGTCGGGCCGGAAGTTACGTAAATGCCCTTCAATGCACCCGATGAAGTGTGCAACCGTCGAATTGGGACATGGCCTGTGTCTCACCTGTGTCTTGTTCCTCTGTGTGTGCATATAAACCCTGTGTTCTCCTCTGCCCTCTGCTGGTCCATTGTGAGTGCCATGTCGTGTAAGTTTCCATTTTGTGTTTTTGTGTTTAGTTTTACTTCTGGTGTTTGTTAAAGTTTGCATTAAAAAACGTTTTCAAGTTTCAAGTGTAGCCTTGCATTTTTGGGTCCTCCCTCTGTTTAAAAAGTGACAATTTCTTGCATTTATGTTCCATTGTGCAACAGGGATGCAGCTACTTGAGTATTAAAATAATCATCATATTTTGATCGTCATCATTATCATTAGCTGGATGAAACAGACTCTTAAAACACGTGTCAAAATCAAACTCAAAAAAGAAGCTATTTCTTATCATCAATAATACCCTTCATTTGTAAATATTCCCCTTCTAGAAGCCTTCAGTCCCCAAATGTATTTATCAAAAAAATAACCGCTGACTATTCGACTACTAAAAACTTTGGGGGGCTTGAAAAGTCCTACACAAGTCAAAGGTAATACTAGAATTAAAATAATCGTTGCAACCATAGACTGTATAAATAAGTGGACTAAGTGAGTGTGACGTCACCCATAGCGTTTGGCTCCAGTGAATGAAGCTCATCAAGGCTAGCAGTTATAGGGGCCAATTTGGAGCCGAGTTTCACATTTGGAATTCCGACCGTGAGTATTATGGCAACCAAAGAGCCAATCTAGAGCAACGCTGTCTATCACTGCAGCAGTTACAGGGAGAGGGGTGACAATTTTTCAATGTAAAATGAATTGGAGCCAGACTCGATAGAGCCAGAAGTGCGCCCATACTCACTTCCTCTATGGAGCGCGGCGGCTAGCAGGTTAACTATGTCCATTTATATATACAGTCTATGGCAGCAACCCTACTGTACGTTCAATCTTCAATCAAAAGCCAGATATAGATTCAGCTGCAAATTCGATTAACCAAACACATGAGCTGACGAGCTAAGCTTTAACTTTTGTATTACTTCAACTGACCTGCATAATAGGCCAGACACTAAATAATTTAAAGCATCACCTATGCCCCAGCCAACATCCACACTAACAGAGGAGAGACTACCGCGGCCCCACATCGTCTAACACGCTTTGCTATGGCCTAAAACAACCTGGACTTGTCATGGGTTTGAGCTTCCTGTTATATAGGGAACATTTTGAGGACTTTTCACTGTTTAAAAGATATTTTGCTTTAAATTGTCAATTACCATGGCAACCGTGATCATTTTTCATCCTTCTGAAACGTGTGATTACATTGGCATCACAAAATCAAATGTTGTTGTCCACTGCATTATGGGTAAATGGTAAATGTCAAAGCGCTTTGCATCAAGGAACCACTCACCCATTCACACACGCATTCATACACCAGCGTGCGCAGACACTGGGGGCGAGGTGGGTTAAGTGTCTTGCCCAAGGACACAATGGCAACATTCATCTGTGGGAGCTGGAATCACACCGCCAACCTGTGGGTCAGTGGATCTGACCGTTTAACCAACGATGTTTATGCCGAAAGCGGGATTTGAGCTGTCAACCTTCGGATCAGAGGACGAACGCTCTACCGACTGAGCTACTGTCACCCCAAACTCTATAGATTAAAGAGAAGCAAAAAGCAACATTAATACTATATGCAAATCATTTGAAATAAAATAATTCCCCCAAGCCAACATTGTCAATTTGTTCTTAATCTTTTGCCTGGTAAAATAAAGGTAAAATAAAAACTCAGCTTGAGCTAGCTAAAACACACAGCCTCACAATGCTAATCGGATGTCCCTTACCTGCACGTCTGACCTGAGGGAAAAGTAGCAAGCAAAAAACATGGCAGTAGTAACATGGAGGAAGCCGGAGATTAACAAACTTCTTCACAAACAACACAAAAGAGAAGAACCAAGTGCTATCATCCCTGAGTCTTCTGCTGGGAGCATGCTAAGGCAACAGGACCGCGTTCTGTTCTGCGAGGAAATATCAAGTCTGGGGAAAAAAAAAGAAAAAAAAATTGCAAAGCTCCAAAGCCGCTCACAGTGAAGCAGGCAGGCAGGCGGGACTGAGTTGACAAGATTGGGAGGGTGAAGAGATGCGTTCCTCATACAGAAACGAAGAGGAAATACTGCTGTAAATACAACAACATGTATAAGAATCGCTTGGAGTAAAAAGACATAAGAGACATGTGTTGAACTGTTGCCTATATTTGCACAGCACCTATTTCCACTTTGTAGCACATCAGCTTGGATCAAACATTCTCTGCCTTCTCCATACTGTTACATAACTAGCAGTACTCCACATTGTCACTCCCACAGTGCACTGCAGAAGGAATTGGCAAGGGCTCAAGACTCTGAAACGGCCTGCAAACAGCTGAAAGATAAAAGGCGTTTCGTCTGTCCCACATTCTCATCTGCAAATTAAATGATTCTTTAAAGTGTATATGGCTGGACTACTCGTTTTACTAAAATATAGCTAACATAAAATATATTTATAGGTCCTATAATGCACAAAATAGACTCTTGTGAGCGTCAAAAACATACCTTGAGTTGTGTTTTGTTTCATTCACACATGTTTGAGTAGCCCTTTATTATTAGTCTGATTTTCCAAAGCTCAAAATGCTCTGTTCCACCGTATGATGTCATGAAGAGGTAGTTTTCAAGTTAACAGCTCCTTTTACCTTTTGTTCAGTAGAGATTGGAAATTCCAGGGCTGAAATCATCCAAATTATTTAAGTGAAGGTGTATGGAGTTTAAAAACACAGTGGAGCACTTCCTGTATTACCACATGACATCACAAGGTGGAGCAGTTTTCTGTTTAAGAGAAGAACTCAGCCTAAATAAGCAGGGTTTGTGTGTTAAATATGTGTGAATGAAACAAAACACAACTATGTTTGTGATGTGGAAACAACATTAGAACATAGATCAGAAAATAGCGTAATATGGGCAATTTAAGATTTACTAAAATTCAATTTTTTTCTGGTTTATAATTTTATTTCCTGGTTGGACATAGGCAGCAGATATGATATAGTTAGAGATCATTCTAAGTTAGCTAACAATGTTAACAAGGGCCAAAACATGTCTAAATTGCACAATAGTTTTGACAGACTTCCCTCCTGTAAATTGTCTCAGCATTTTGAATATAATTTTCGATGATGATGACATAGATTGAGGTATTCCATTTTAGAACTCTTTACTTCCTGTATTTTTGTACTTTTCTTCGCAACTTTTTTTCCCACAAGCTGCCACTTAACTGATGTAAAACTGATGTAAAACTATGATATGTTCTGTGGGCGACAGTAGCTTTCGTCATCTGATCCGAAGGTTGGCGGTTCGACATAAACGTCATTGGTATAACGGTCCAGCTCCCACAGATGAATACTGCCATTGTGTCCTTGGGCAAGACACTTAACTGACCTCACCCCTAGTGTCTGTGTACACTGGTGTATGAATGTGTGTGTGAATGGGTGAGTGTTTCCTTGATGTAAAGCGCTTTGAGTGTCTTGAAGGTAGAAAAGCGCTATATAAAAATGTGACCATGACCATGTGACTATTTACACCTTTACATATTTACAAGTACTATTCCACCAAACCAAGTAATTTGAAAAAACATTAAAAAAAAAAAACATTTAAATTAATAAGTGCTGGGTATAACTCATAGCCTGTACAAAGAAGTGGACTAAGGGAGTGTGACGTCACCGATAACGCTCGGCTCCAGTCAAATGAAGCTCGTCAAGGCTAGAGCAGTTATAGGGGCCAATTCCATATTTGGAAGTCCGACCTCAAGTATCATAGCAACCAAAGAGCCAATTTGGAGCAAAGCTGTTGAAGGTAACACATTTTCCCGTCCGCAGCGCTGGTTTAGCAGGGAGCGGTCACTTAGCAACGCTGTCAATCAAACCTGTTGCTAACGCTAGAAGGAGCAACCTCGGGGACAGAAGGCGCCTGATTTGTCTGTTATTAATGTTCATATCTTGATTTACTGACACAATAGTGAAATAAAAATACCAGGATCATGTAGAGCTGGTTAATACGAACATTTTAAGACCAAAATGACGAGGCTCACTGCAGCAGTTACAGAGAGAGGGGGCACAGTTTATTAATGTAAAATGAATAAGTGCTGGGTATAACTCAGGCTCCATCAACTCTGGAGCCAGAGTTGATGGAGCCAGAAGCGCACCCATGATCACTTCCTATTTGGAACGCGGTAGCTAGCAGGTTAGCTATGTCCGTTTATATATACAGTCTATGGTATAACTGCTCATCTGCACACACATGAATGCTTTGCCTGACAATAGTTTACGCTACAACTGTATTATCAAGGTCTCAGT
Source organism: Periophthalmodon schlosseri (assembly GCA_000787095.1). Classification (NCBI taxonomy): domain Eukaryota; kingdom Metazoa; phylum Chordata; class Actinopteri; order Gobiiformes; family Gobiidae; genus Periophthalmodon; species Periophthalmodon schlosseri. The sequence continues at coordinate 42,640 of KN477451.1, forward strand.
CAAATACTAATGAGATTATTCAATCAGACTAGGTCACGGTTGCCTTACAATCCGAGTGGCTGCAGTAAGCCTGTAATAAAAAGGCCAGTATTCAAATAAAGGAAAAATAAAACAGCTGAGCAATGGAGCTCATTGTAGTAATTGGAGAGCTGGATGTCAAACAGTTTGTGCCACACTCGCGGTTCAGTGTATCTAAGCCAATTATGTGAGGAGGAGGAGGCTGGCACCAAAAGGTCAACCCAGGAAACTTTGGGGAAGAAATGGTGTGATCTTGCTACATCATGGCGTAGTCTGGCAGGAAACAGAAAAGGAATGGTAATGTAACTTAGAGGACATGCAACATATTGGTCACATGGTCACATTTATATATAGTGTTTTCCCACCTTCAAGGCAATCAAAGCTCTTTACATCAAGGAACCACTCAGCCACTCACACACACATTCATACACATAGACTGTATAAAGAGGTGGACTAAGTGAGTGTGACGTCACCCATAGCGTTCGGCTCCAGTCAAATTAAGCTCATCAAGGAGTAGCAGTTATAGGGGCGAATTTGGAGCCGAGTTCCATATTCGGAATTCCGACCGCGAGTATCATAGCAACCAAAGAGCCAATCCAGAGAGAGACTGTCGAAGGTAACACCCCTTCCCGCCTGCACTGCTGGTTTAGCAGGGAGCGGGCGTGAGCAACACTGTCAATCAAACCTGTTGTTAACGCTAGGGGGAGTGACCTCGAGGAAAGGAGGCACCTGATTTGTCTGTTATTAATGTTCATATCTTGATTTACAGACACAATAGTGAAATAAAAATACCAGGATCATGTAGAGCGGGTTAATACAAACATTTTAAGACCAGAATGATGAGGCTCACTGCAGCAGTTACAGATTGAGGGGCGGCAGTTTTTCAATGTAAAGTGAATTGGAGCCAGTGTCGATGGAGCCGGAAGCGCGCCCATGATCACTTCCTATTTGGAAGGGCACAACAACAGAGTTCATCTGTGGGAGCCAGAATCACACACCAGCCTGTGGGTCAGTGGATCTAACCGCACTACCAATAATGTACTGTATATGTCGAGAGCGAGATTCAAACCGCCAACCTTCGGAGTGGACGAACACTCTACCAACGTGAATTATGTACTATATTGTGGTTACATTGGGGTCTAATTGTGAATTGTGTATTTTTCACTGTTGTGATTGGTTGATTACTCTTAAGGGAGCTGTCCCTTAACTTATATAAGAGGAACAAAAGGTCAGCGGGACCGAAAGGTTGTACTAATAAAATTGAATCCAGAGTAAGACAGTGTGCAGGAGTCTTCTTAAAACCTTTCATTCAAGTGGCTCTCCTCCAACACACTTCAGAAACCTTTATTTCGTGAAAAAAACAAATTTAAATCTCAATGTACACTAGAAATAATTACTGATTGGTCAACTACTAAAATCATTATCTGCAGTCCTAGTCCCCTCATCCAAAACATTCCTCTTTTGTTTAATTTACGCTACGCTATTTATTTTCATCAATTCCGTTTACAAGTTAGTCTATTTTTACTCAAAAACACTCTGTTTGATTTTTCCCAAATTGTTGCGTCATAGGTAACGATCCATACTTCCCCTATGCAGTTTTTAAGTCCATAAGCCATCACCGTTCACCGCATGGCTCTATTAGCATAGCATTCACGCTGCCTAAGGGCTTCATTTATTTATATTTTCTTTGTTCACTCGCAGAGGGTTCAGAGAGCAGTGGAAAATGGAGATGTAGTTTTTAAGTCAGAAAATGTGGAATAGTAATCAAAGGGGGCATTAAGACCATAAGAATGCATGATATGTCCACTTTAAGTTGTTAACCATGCTAGGAGTAGATAGTAGGAAGGACTTAAGGAATTACACATAGCTGTGACTTATGTGGGAGGATGCACCACTTGGTAAACTAATGCAGCGCGAGGTATTAAAGATGTTGTATAGAATGTATTTTTGGTACCAGCCTTCTTGTTACCGTGGTAACTGTCCATCGATTCTGCAAGCATTACTTAACCAAGAAAATGAACGGATACCCCCCCACCCCTTACGTTTTGGATTTAGCTTTTCTTCTGAGCGATGGGTTGAGCTGGGGAGGAAGATGAGGAGGAGGAGGAGGAGGAGGAGGATGAGGGAAGAAGGTAGGAAGAAATCTGGGGGCGGGCGAGTTGGAGGCAAGATCAAACTGCTCTGGACTGACTGGAGTTGACGTGGAGGGCTGTCTACTAGCACTACTACACAATTCTTAAATGTTCACTCTCTAACTCAGGCTTTTTGATGTCAGTGTATCTACTGTAATGATGCTATGAGTAGAAGTTGCCAGCTAGCTTTTATGCTATAACACACTTGAATGAGGGGTGAATAGTTATGCATTTATATTCTAAAAGCAGCATGCAACTTTCAGTATATGCATTTTATTACCAAGTAAAATATGAAAGATATGACATATGTTTTTATTTTGTCTTATTACACTTCTATTGCGTATTAATTGCTAACATATTACATATTTAGATCACCATGTTAATTTTAGTTGTTTTGCTATATTCTCTGAAAACAACATATTAACATGATAAGTATGTTTCAGTTTTGGAAAGAATTGTATTGCTAACCGTAAAGAGAACTCAAATAGGGACCGGGAGAGATCTCTAAATTACTCAAACATGCATGGATGACACAGAAATGTCATGTCATGTTTTTGATGAGGGAACATTATAACATGGTAGAAAGCTCCTAAAGGTCACTTATGCATAGTACCCAGAGACTCTATATATAAAAGGACATAGCTAACCTGCTAGCCACTGCCTTCCAAATAGGAAGTGATCATGGGTGTACTTACGGTTCCATCGGCTCATCATTTTGGTCTTAAAATTATTATCAACCCATTTTACATGATCTTGTTTTTTATTTCACTATTGTGTCCGTAACTCAACATATGAACAGACAAATCAGGCGCCTTCTTTCCCCGAGGTCGCTCCCACTAGTGTTTGACAGGTTTTCAACAGGTTTAATTGACAGCGTTGCTAAGCGCCCGCTCCCTGCTAAACAGCGGTGTGGGCGGGAAGGGGCTTTACCTCCAACAGTCTGGCTCTGGATTGGCTCTTTGGTAGCTATGATACTCATGGTCAGAATTCCAAATATGGAACTTGGCTCCAAATATGCCCCTATAACTGCTCTAGCCTCGACAAGCTTCATTTAAATGGAGCCGAACGCTATGGGTGACGTCACACTCACTTAGTCCACTTTTTTATACAGTCTATGATAGTACCCCCTCTTTAAAGATAAAAATGTTTTTCAAAATTAATGACATAAACAATACAGACTTTTAATCATTGCTATAACACAAAAAATAGTCAGATTTTTTCCTGCAAGCTCATTCACCTTATTGCAGAAGATGCCGTGGGCGCCGCCATCATCTTTGGGGTTGTATTATTTACAGACTAAAGAGCTGTTTTAAAGCCGCCCAGAGAATCAGTGAGGTGTTGACTTGTTGGTTACTGCATATCATATTTTTGAGGTGAAACTTTTCCCGAATTCTCCATTGAAAAGAACGGGATTCCCTCTTAACCGGAAGAGCCGCCACAAAGAAAGCGTGATTTGGAGCGTTTAGAGTCAAAAGTGGGTGGAGCCAAATAAGGTCAATAATAAAAAAACAAATGACTGAATCCAATTAACATTTCACTAATTGCCCAGACCAAAGTGCCATTGCATTTAACCCCTGTCACAGATTAAAGAGAGTTGGCTATTCTCTCCGGTGACCTTGTCTGTGGCCCTGGATTAGTCCCTGGGTTGTGACTCTTGGTGCTGCAGTAATCCAAGAGCTTTATAAGTGCAGCCCTGTGTGGACTTAGTGAAGCGCAAAGCTCAAATGGAGAAGAATCATTGGCATGGGCAGTCTCTTAGTGTAATGGTAAGTGGCAGTGGGGTTAAAAGGGAAAGTTACCAAGGCCTGAGGTACAAAATGTCTATATCTTTTAAGTGCGCTTGTCACAGTAACACATTTTTAAGTGGGATATATTGCTGAAGAAGCTAGACTAGTGGATCTCAAACTTTTACAAACTTTTCATGCCGAGTACTGCTAAAGAAAATATTTGTTTTTAGAGTACTAAGGCCGCTGCAGGTAAACAGTTTTCTTTCTAGTGACTTTACAGTGTGAGGTGTATGTGGTGTATGCGGTACAGCCCATAGACCCATAGTAACACATGTAAACTGGGGTTGTACTTGAAAAATAGCGATATATGGACTGAAATTATAATTGAGATTCGAAAAATGGAAAAAATTACGCTCAGACTTCATTTGAAAATTGACCATTTTGATAAACTTTGGACTAAACGGGACACACAGCATAGACTCTATATATAAATGGACATAGCTAACTTGAATAGCTACCACGCTCCACTTGATCGTGGGTGCGCTTCCGGCCCCATCAACTATGGCTCCAATTCACTTTACATTGGAAAACTCTTGCTCCTCTCTCTGTAACAGCTGCTGTAAGGCTCATCATTTTGGTCTTAAAATGTTTGTATTAACCCGCACAACACGATCCTAGTATTTTTATTTCACTATTGCGTCCATAAATCAAGATATGAACATTAATAAGAATCAAATCAGGCAGGTTCTTTACCCGAGGTTGCTCCCGCTAACGTTAGCATCAGGTTTGATTGACAGCGTTGTTAAGCGCCCACCCTCTGCTAATCGAGTCCACTTCTTTATACAGTCTGTGAGTATCGCCCCTAGGCCCATAATAATACACGTAAATTGGGTTTGTACTTGATAAAATTGTGATATAAAACAACAGCCAGGCATGAGTGACAGGTGCCAGTTATTATTCTGAGAAACATTTACATTACTTTAGAACTGACCAAGCATTTTGAAATCATCTAAACAGTGAATTATAAAACCACTTAATGTTTCTAATACCGAGCAGATTCATAAAAACACAGTGTGGGCTTCAAGAGACGACATCGTTTAACAAGTCACATTTAAATATGGATTCATGTCGTCTTTGGCTAAAACATCTGTATCAATACATCGACCCAATCTGTGGAAGTTTTTAAAGGTACAGTATGGAACTTTGTGGAGGTGGTACGTCGTGTGCATGATTCCAAGGAAATAGAAAATTAAAGTCATACTTTGGAACATTATCCATGGAGAATATGTCATACTGTGGAAGATTATAGCCACTGGAAGAACATTTCCATGGAAACAAGCAGGAGGAGGTCCTCTTCCAGGCCAAAAAAGAGTCAGGTTTGTGGATAAGCAAGCCTGTGTTTCAATGCAATAAACATGGACAAATTGAACATGCTTTTTATCTGTTTTTGGCTAAAAAGTTACATACTGTAGCTTTTACAGGGCAACAAATTCTTTAGAGCACAAATCCTTATCCGCATATTGGCAGTTTATACCGTGTTTTCTTTAACAATGTATGCATCGTGAAGTTGTAACTAAAGATAGACCGATATATCGGCCATTAATCTCCAGCAGAGGCCAATATTTTGTTTGGCTCAACCAGCTGCCTAAAAAATAAGTATAAGCTCGTGGGAAGGGCATCTGGACCCTGCATGAACACACATCATGACTGGGCGTGTCGGGCTGGGCTGAACTGGCGACAGGAGCTCACACAGTGTCAAACCGACCGTCGATGTTCTGTAGGTAGCATTAATGTGACATGAGCGTTCAGATGGCTTCATATTGCTTTATCGAATCAAGTCTGAGATTTGGGAAAAAAAAACAAAAAACATAATTGAGCTGTTCACACTGACATGAAAAAATGACATACAGCTCACATGGGTAAAAAAAAAAATCGTATTTGGCCTGAATGTGAATGTAACCTCTAAGTTTTATTTGAGCACTTTTGTATGAAAAGAGCACTGCACAACATGTGACTATACTGCACTCTTATACAGTTTGTAGTAAAATAAGCTTTTGGATGAGTTTCTACAAAATTCAATTTAGATCATTTGGGGAAAATAATAAAAACTGGCCTAAAATATCGGCCCGAAATATCGGCAGATCTTATCGGCCATCAGTTGCTCTGGATTCTAAACAATCGGTATCGGCCATGAAAAAACCCATATCGGTCGATCTCTAGCTGTAACTTCAGTTTTAACAGGGTGTGAGTCTCAAATTGCACCATTAGTGAATGAATTCTTGTGCTTGGAAAGATGTTTTGTTTTAGCTGTGCCTTCAGCTCTGTCTGCTTTTGGATCCATGTTTACACAGTATGTGCCAACCTGCTGATAATACACTACTGTTATGGTGCATCCTGCAGCCTCTCATTTGCTTCTTAGGCACAAGCTTTGGAGGAAAACACGAGCTGGATCAACAAATGCACACTAACAGAGGAGGGCAGATTTTCTAAATAAATATTGCGAATGTTGCAGGGTATGTGGCCCAATTTTTTTATGTAGTCGTTCACATTACAACAAAACTGCCACTGCTACTTATCCCTAATGTGAAGGGAACGCGGCCGCAAAGTGACCCTCATGCACACAACAGAACTCAACAGAACTCAAAAGAACAGGCAGCATACTGTGTTTGCAGAAGTAAACACGGCCCAGAGTGGTCTCAGTCCTTGTGGATATTTTAAGTTATTTGTGTGTCAAACATGTGAGACGTGGGTCTCCTCCTCATCGCTCTGTCACAGCTCTGAGCTGATAAAGTCCCTGATCCACTGTCCCTGTGTGAGAGGTTCAGCTCGCTCCACGGCTCTGTGCAGAGCGGGAGTTCTGATAGTACTGGACACTAACTTTATTAACTAACCAAAGCAGGCTTGATAGGATTAAATTTGTCACGAAATGAAATGGAGCTGATGACAGAAAGAGCAGAAGAGGATGTGAGGAAATCCGACATCACAGCGTTAGGACTGCAGACACAGACACACTTAAGGATAGCGCTATGAACAGCCTTGTGTGAATGAGCAGCTTTTGTAAAGATCCAGATCAAACTAAACCGTAAAGCAGCACAGAACCGACACAGGGAGCGGGTGATGTTATACTGTGGAGAGCCAGCTCGTGGGAAGGGCATCCGGACCCTGCATGAACACACATCATGACTGGGCGTGTCGGGCTGGGCTGAACTGGCGACAGGAGCTCACACAGTGTCAGACCGACCGTCGATGTTCTGAAGGTAGCATGAATGTGACATGAGCGTTCAGATGGCTTCATATTGCTTTATCGAATCAAGTCTGAGATTTGGGGAAAAAAACAAAAAACATAATTGAGCTGTTCACACTGACATGAAAAAATGACATACAGCTCACACGGGTAAAAAAAAAAAATCGTATTTGGCCTGAATGTGAACGTAACCTCTAAATGAGCGGAATGAGAGCAGCATTATTTAGAATTTGGGAAAAATATCAAATTGTGATTTTTCTGACAAGCATTGCATCTGCTTTAGATTTCCAATTGTTGTTGATGTTTTCATAATAGGATTTGGTTAAAAGCTTTTTAATTACGTCCAGAAGAACTGACAAAAAGGCTCAGAACTGACAAACTAATACAAGAATCACATTTCAGAACATGTTGTGAGTGCTAAGCTACAGAGTTAGCAGCTTTCTGCAGAACAAGACTTTGATTTTGTTGCTTATGGATGAAATTATGGCACTTCAAAAACTGCAGCCTTTGGGATTTACTAATTGCGTCCATTTAAATCGTTATTTCAATTCAATTATGACTAATCTCACATCTTTACACGTGTGACTGTTTGGCCTTATCCAAAAGTCTGTCCTTCTCACCCCTATAGAGAAGCAGAGCAGTTTCCAGGCAACACCGTCATCACAAATCTACCCAGCAGGGCGCGCTGTGGTGGGAGGAACTTTTAGCACTGATGCAGGAGACTAGCTCCAGAGCATGACCAGAATTTAACAAGGCCAGTTAGTTAAACCAGGAAATAAAGATACAAATGGGGCAGGATAATTTAATCAGCTAATAATTTTTTCTTGGAGGAACCAGCCACGCTCAACAAATTGTCATGTTATTACAAAAATGGGAACAAAAATAGTGTTGTTCAGTGAGTTGTGGTAGAGTATCAAGAAGCCAATTTGCAAGGCTCTAAAAAGACAAACGAAGATGTAATTAGCAGGATGCGCTGGCAGTAGTCTCCATCTTCAGGAGTTTGGCCTAGAGATAAACTGGATCTAATGTTTGAAATGGTGCCATATTATCAGGGCTGGTTATACTCTGCAAATAAGGAAGAGCATCGAAGTGTGTTTTTTCTGACAAGCACTGAGATTAGATTAGACAGATATACATAGATATGGAAAGATAACTAGATAGATAGATAAGATATGGAGCGATAAATAGATAGATAGATAGATAGATAGACAGATATTGATACGGATACGGAAAGATAAATAGATAGATATAGATAGATATGGAGAGATAAATAGACAGATAGATAGATAGATAGAGATAGATAGATAGATATAGAGAAATAAATAGATGGACAGATAGATCTAGATAGATATATAGATATAGATATATCTAGATAGATAGATAAATATAAATAGGTCTAGATAGATAGATTGACAGATAGATAGATATAGATAGATATACAGATCTAGATAGACAGGTATAGATATCTATAGATAGATCTAGATAGATAGATAGATAGATATAGATATAGATAGATCTAGATAGACAGCTAGATCTAGATAGACGCTAGATCTAGATAGATAGATAGATAGATAGAGATATATAGATATACAGATCTAGATAGATAGATATAGATATCTATAGATAGATCTAGATAGATAGATAGATATAGATAGAAAGATAGATAGATAGAGATATATAGATATACAGATCTAGATAGATAGATATAGATATCTATAGATAGATCTAGATAGATAGATAGATATAGATAGAAAGATAGATAGATATAGACAGTTCAAACAGAAATAGCCAACAAACAGAAACTGTAAACAAACAAATGTGTTAGTTTCAGTGTAGTCAGCTCCTCCCTTCATATAGATATAAGGTAGTGTCCTCTAGTAATCTGACCAGAACTGAAGAAGTGGCTTGGAGGAGCAGCCAAACGTCTTCACTTCTACAGTTCTTCCACTTCCAATTGACAGATTTGAATTTTTATTTTATTTTCAGTATTGTCGTTTATCGTCTATGTTTACTTCAGCGATATATCGAACTTCAAAATGTGTTATCGTGACAGGCCTACTAAAAGAATGCTTTTTTTTTTTTGTTGGATGGTTAATGTAAATAGCCTTCGTAGTCTGAGTTTTACTGAGGATGTGCGACATCATGCTGCGATGAAGGTTAAAAGAGACGAGTAAAATGTCAGTCTTGTAATGGGGACGGTACCACAGCGAGGGTCTGTCTATCTAGTACAGAAAGGGTCTTTGAAATGTAGTCTGGTTTTTGTACTGCTTTTGTATTTAAGAAAGATAAGTGGATATAAAGACTTCATCAAAATCCCTATTGATATTGTAATGTGTGTTATATTATAATGAACCAAGTATCTCAGAGGTCTCAGATTCCAGGTTGTACTGAAAATTTAAATACTTAAAGAGGGGGTATTATGCAAAATCGATTTTTTTTTTCTTTCTTTGGATTTTTTCTTTTTTTTTTTAGCTTTCTGCCATGTTATAATGTTGTTCCATCATAAAAAACATGCCCGAAGGGGGTTTAGAGTTCATCCATGCATGTTTGAGTATTTTAGCGATCTCTCCCAAGCCCTTTTCAAACCCTCCTTATGGTTTGCTGTAAGATTCTGTACATAGCTCCACCCACAAGCCTACGTCACCCGCGATCTCTCCTGGGCCCTATCCAAACCCTCCTTATGATTAGCTGTAAGATTCTGTCCAATGCTCCGCCCACAAGCCTGTATCACCCACGCTCCCACACGACAATTCTCCATAAATATACAAAAACATGATACAAAACTGCACCGCAACTTTACAAACTTGATGTGATGTGCAGTAGTTTCATTAGCAGGATACAGCTGATTGTGTTGTGATAGTGCTCTGAAGGGGGAGTGACTTAGCACGGAGAGTGGGGACTCAGAGCGTCAAAAACGAAAGTGAAACTTATAAAACATGTTAATACATTCTTTTCGGCATATATAGCATTTTCAAAACAATTAAAGGAAACATGGTGGTCTAAATATGTTATCTGTTAGTTAGCAGTTAATACCCCACAGAAGTAAAATACCCCCTCTATAATACCCTAGAGAAGTAAAATACCCCCTCTTTAATACCCCATAGAAGTAAAATACTCCATCTTTAAAGAGTTTGAAATGTATTAGTTTGGAGCGCCAGGGCAGTGACCATCTACTATATATTGTTGTACTTTTTATCTATTCTAAAACTTACAACAACTATAATACAGCTTTAGACTATGTGACAGTCACAGTGTGATTTTTGCCTTTATCATATGCAGAAACTTTAGGTCTCTGCATGAATCCTAGACTGTAAGTATAAATGGAAAAAGCTAACGCACTAGCCAGCGCGTTCCAGATAGGAAGTGATCATGGGCATGTTTCCGGCTCCATCGATTCTGGCTCCAATTCACTTTACAGTGAAAAACTGTGGCCCCTCTCTCTGTAACTGCTGCTGTCAGGCTCGTCATTTTGGTCTTAAAATGTTTGTATTAACCCGCTCTACAAGATCCTGGTGTTTTTATTTTGCTATTTTGTCCGTGATTCATGATATGAACATTAATAACAGACAAATCAGGCGCCTTCTTTCCCTGAGGTCGCTCCCGCTAGCAATAGCAACAGGTTTGATTGACAACGTATAACTGCTAGCCTCGATGAGCTTCATTTGACTGGAGCCGAACGCTATCGGTGACGTCACACTCACTTAATCCACTTCTTTATACAGTCTATGGCATGAACTGGAGAACAACAGGCAAGGTCAAACCAGGGATGTATTAAAAAACTAGGAAAAGACTTTAGATGTTACTTCAGCCAATTTGTTCCGTGAGCCAGCAAACTTTTGGACCAAACCCAAAAGCTGATATTTTTAACTCGGAAAGATGCAGGGGCACAGTGAAGTGAGCCTGCTGGGTGTAAACAATATGTGTGATTCATGCCTGGAGGGACTTTACTTTTCCTAAAGCGATTCTAGAATGTGATGATGCCATATTCCCAGATGGGGGCAGGAGACAGTTTTTCCTATTGATTACATTGTATTTTGTCACGAAATATCCAAAAGGTAAATTCACAAAAGTTGAATCTGATCATTTTTATAATTCACTAGACCCCAGAGCTCACTATGTAGCAACAAAAACCTGCATTTAACAATATTAATTCTAGCTGCCCCCATCTGTGTTAAATAATATTAGCTTATAGAATGTGGTGATGTCATCTGAAACACACCAATAGGAATAAACAGAGAGGAATGCCCTGTACAGCTTCTAGTACCACTTTAGAATAACTACGCCTTAATAAGCTTTAATAAACCATGAACAGTTTATTAAGAAAGATTTGGGCTTAGTAACTACAATTATGGACTTTGGTTAGGGTTTCGGTATTAAGTCATTCTTAAAGCCACAGTGCGTAACTTTTTAGACAAAAATAAACTGAAATAACAGCAGGTTTTTGTATTATTATTGTGGCTGTGAAAAATATGTGTCCTTGTGACCTGACTCTTATTTGGCCTGGAAACGGCTTGTTTCCATGGAAATGTTGTTCCTTTGACTGTCATCTCACAGTATGGGATAAAACTTCATGGAAAATGTTGCGAAGTATGGTTTTAACTTTCTGTTTCCATGGAACTGTGCAGGTGACGTGCCTCATCCAGAAAGTTGCATACTGTTGCTTAGAGGGGTTATGGTTAGGTGTTAGGTTTTTTATGTGATGAAGTTTATAAGACATCCAGGTGTAAACAGGAGCGGGGGCTCTCAACATAAAACATCATTGGTTGAGTGGTCAGATCCACTGACCCACCCTCTGCGTACACTGGTGTGTGAATGTGTGTGTGAATGGGTGAGTTGGTTCCTTGTGTAAAGTGCTTTGAGTGACCATGGCCAATTACAAAAACAGTGGACATGATGCCAAGTTGTTGATGTTGTCTTTTGGTGTTTTGATTGTCAAGACAATTATCCAATCAGAAAGCAGAATGAGCCTCACATGACTCTCTCATTTGGTTTAAAGCTAAAATGATTCTCTCTGATCTGAATGGTCACTGCATAAACCCCAGCACCTGCAGCCGATCATGAATCAGTGCTAGTGCAGCCTCTGCAGCTCAGTGAGTGAATTCTGGAGGTTCTGAGCTTTCACTTGAGGAAAAACTTTATACTTTATACATGTTAGGGCACTGTGGCAACCCAGGTCATTCCATTTTTAAAATATGAACAGTGTAGACTATAGACCCAACCGGGTAATTTGCAGTAATTGTTAACTACTGGTTATAAACTGCAGCGTGGAATGTTGCATTGTACCAGAACAAGTACTGCACGTTTTACTGACAGAGAATGATATTTAAGATAAGATAAGATAATAGATAAGATTTACAGTTTTATAAAGAGGTGCACTAAGATGATCTGGTGTCTGCCTGTCAGTAGATCTGTCACAATAACACATTTCGAAGCACGATATATCACTACAGAGAAATATTGCAATAAACAATAATAGTCACTGATTAAGATTTAAATAAAGGAAGATAATCCTAGTGAACTATTTTAAATAGGCTGTCCCATTAAAAGACATGAGCTGCAACAGATAAACAGCAAAATGTACCAATAATTAGCCACAAAAGGGACTTATTCACCCCTCCACATCTTAAATCTCATCAGATTATAACAAAAATACCCCAAATCTCCCCATTTTTGCAAAATAAACGTACTCATGATAAATACTGAGGCTATATTGCTCCAGCTTTCATATAAGTCGATATAGAGTAAGTAGTGATGTCAGATCCACAGTCTCCCACAAGTCACCTGCTGCGTTCTTTTCATGTCTTTATATCTTGTTTTATTGCTGTTTATAATATAGTTTTACACTACACATAACTTTTAACTGTAACCGTTGTAGTGCAGTGTAAAAACCTAAAGCTGTAGTTCTTTATAGGCCCGTATAATGCCCTTGACCTCACTGCAGTGTTTCGGAGCCACCGCGAGTCTCCACCTTGTTAATTAAGCAACAGCTTCTCTTTAGAAACCCGATGAGTGGACTCTATGGGCGCTCAATAGCATCGATTCACCAATTACAAGCCAGGAACCAGAGGGGAACAAGGAGTCTTTGTCTGCGTTTATGTACTTGTCCTGGTTTGATTGGGGTTTACAGAATGCATGGCGAATTTGATGTTTCAACACTAATTAAATGCAGAATGCACTCGGCAAAATGAGAGCTAAAAATGGAGTTGTCTTAAAGGGATATTTTTGTCTCGGGCTGAGCAGAGGACTTCAAGGTGTAAGAGCTGGTATTTGAAGCTGGGTAAGAGTTTATACGCACTTCCCGTTAATTAGTCTTAATAAAGCACACACAAAGGCTTCAACTATTTGTTTATAATGAATTGAAAAAAAATGAATGAAGAAAGAACAAAGATTTAGGCTTAGTAACTACTTAACAAATACCACAAACCTTACTCAATCAACAACTTAAGCCCCGAAGAAGCTGCACCAAAACGTCAGCTTTCAAATGGCGTTTTTCCTGCAGTTACAGTCAGACTATTTTGGATATATTTTATAGTAATGATAAATGGTCACATTTTTGTACACTCAAAGCACTTAGCATCAAGTAACCGCTCACCCATTCACACATGCATTCATACACCAGTGTACGCAGACACTGGGGGCGAGGTGGGTTAAGTGTCTTGCCCAAGGACACAACAACAGCATTCAACTGTGGGAGCTACTGTCGCCCCAATTAAGAACAAATCACCATTACACGCAGTGTTATCAGAAAAAGTAATATTTGATTTGAACCTTTTTACCTCATATCTGGGGGGACACACAGACACCCCTACCTCCACTATATATTTTTTTCAATACCGCACACATCGTTCAAGTGTCTTCTTCCGGTGACATCAGCTCTCCCTCTCTTATGTACTACAGCGCAGCACTCATGATGCCTCCTATGCATTACATAACAGGACTATGGGATGAACACTGCATCTCATTACACAGTAGTGCACATTTATTATGGAAAACAGAATACTTAAGTTGGCAGAGCTGAATAGCAAATCAAAAGTGTCAGAGTCGATCGCTCATACGCAGGATACGCAGCAAAAGCCCATTTAAAATTAGATCGTTTTTCTAAATCTGTAAATATTCGATAGGAGTGGGCACGTGCCTCCACAGGGCGAAAGAGGTAACACAAGTACAAAGGCAGTCAATGCTTCAGAAACAGTAGGAAGTCTATTCTTGGTATCAGTAGTGTGTGGGCCCAGGCAAAACTTACATAAAGCATGTCAACAATGATGTCATACAAGCCTCCAGGCCCCGCCCACAGAGCAATAGGAAACACACAGCACTTTTAACCAAGGAATGAGAGACGAGATTGGCAACTGCTGGGTTTCAGATGACATCAATAATTCTATAGGCCAATAATGTTTAATACAGATGTGGGCAGGTAAAATTAATATAGCTAAAATTCAAATTTCTGTTGTAATACAGACAAAGACTATATATATAAATGGACATAGCTAACCTGCTAGCCGTGTTCCAAATAGGAAGTGAGCAAAGGTGCGCTTTCGGCAACATCAGCTCCAATTCACTTTACATTGGAAAACTGTCTCTCTGTAACTGCTACTGTCAGGCTTGTCATTTTGGTCTTAAAATGTTCGTGTTAACCTACTCTACATGATCCTGGTGTTTTTATTTTGCTATTGTGTCCGTAAATCAAGATTTGAACATTAATAACAGACAAATCAGTCGCCTTCTTTCTCTGATGTTGCTCCCGCTAGCGTTAGCAACAGGTTTGATTGACAGCGTTGCTAAGCCAGCGACGTGGGCGGGAAGGGGCGTTACCTTCAACAGCCTCACTCCAGCTTGACTCTTTGTTTGTTATGATATTCACGCTCTGAATTCCAAATATGGAACAGATTCACTCCTATAACTGCTAGCTACAATGAGCTTCATTCGACTGGAGCCGAACGCTAGGGGTGACGTCGCACTCACTTAGTCCACTTCTTTATACAGGCTATGGTTTAGTCACGAATACAAATGATCAGATCCAAAATTTGTTCATTTATCCATCTGAATATTTCATTGCGAAGTACAATATAATCACTAGGGAAATCTGTCTTCTGCCCCCATCTGGGAATATGACATCATCACATTCTAGGATCTGAAAATGTATCAAACTTTAATCGAGATGGAGATTCAGTCACGTCTAATCATCAGTGATAAGCTTGGGTCTTTTAATGGAGAAGTCTACAGCCGACCTCTGTCAGGAAAAGTATGGGGTTTGGAGCAGAGTTCACAAAGACATGGGGCTATTTTTTCGTGTTAAACAGCAATGATTAGAAGTCATATAGTTTAAGTTTATGATTTGTTTTTTGCCATATCGTCCAGTCTTACACCAGAGTCTGATTAACCAATTATGATTAACCTGAGTAACCAATTCCATCTCAGAATAATAAAGGCGCTGTAAATGGTTAATGGTAAATGGTCACATTTTTATATACAGTAGCGCTTTTCCACCTTCAAGTCACTCAAAGTACTTTACATGAAGCGACCACTCACCCATTCACGCACATATTCATATAGCGGTGTACACAGACACTGGGGGCGAGGTGGGTTTAGTGTCTTGGACAAGGACACAATGTCAGTATTCATCTGTGGGAGCTGGAATCGCACCGCCAACCTGTGGGTCAGTGGATCTGACCGCTCAACCAGTGTTTTATGTCAAGAGCGGGATTCGAACCACCAACCTTCCGTGGACAAACACTCTACCAACTGAGCTACTGTCGCCCCTGTATTTGATTTTTACTGCCTTAAAAACGTGAAAACCAGAACTAGTTAGAACAGTTTGCAGTGGTCCAAAGTTATTCCTCACTCACCTTATCCGTTCAGAGCATCCTAATTACTCACCATGATGAGTTTATAAGCGTTTTTCACAACTTTCAGAGACCGGAGCAGAGTTTTGCCACCACGGTGAAGCAAACAACAACTAGAATGCTAACCACTCACTTCCCGAAGTTCAAAACATTGAAATGGCATTGCATAGGATCAAGACCAAGTAAATAAATGACCCTCTATAATCACTATTAGCAGTGGTCAGGTCTGTGCGTCTGGGAGCAGGCTGGACAAAGGTCTCCCCACTGCGATTTTTCTGACAAGTATTAAGACTGGAATAAAATTTGCAATATATATGTAAAAGTAGGATTCTGCTCAAAGTGGATGTTTTAAATTTAGGGGCAGGAGTGCTACTTGGATGTGTAGAGACAGTGAAAAATTGTCCAGTAGAGTGACCAGTCTCAAATACAAAGTTGAGACTGGTTTGTGGAAGGGCCGCAACACGTTGGCGTGATTTTAACTTTATCTGCCATGTGGTACTAAAGGATTTTAATTATTTTGTCCTTTTTGAGTGCCTCAGTTTTTTTTAACTTTGTATATTTTAAATGCATGCAAGAGCTTTAAGAGACAAGAATGAAATATGAACTGATGAACCAATACAAAAATCCCATGCATTTCAGAATATGTTTATAGAAGTCTTCTAAACTACAGGTACAACAAGATTCAGAGTAGATCCCATTAACTAAATAACTGCAGCCTTTGTAGTTTCATAATTGTGCCAACTCAAATTGTAATTTTGATTTGATTGTGAAATATTGGCTGGTGCTGCTGCCCTGTTGCTAAGTACACTGCTTTGAGGGTGGCTGTTTTATGGGCTGGTCTTGCTCAAGGATAAAGATGCTAATTGGGTGCTAGCTTTATGTCTGAAGAGAAGCTAGCTTCAGCACTACAGGTATATCATTGTCGAGTGACCTGTTCAAACATTTATGAAGATCAGGAGCAGAATAAAGAACACTCTAACCATGACTACAGCCGAAACAACAGTAGTTTGGCTCTCATTCAATGTTTTTTTTTTCTTTTCTTCTGTTTTTTCTTTACTTTTACTACTTTCTACATTTTATATACAAACAGAAGACATCAAATATATGAAGTCAGATATATGGACTTATGCAGCAAAGAAAAAAATAACTCAACAAAGCAAAGAGTGATTACTTTGAGGATTTGAAAATAAAATATATATATTTTTAAATGTTTATTACACAATTCCATTCCAAAATAATTTCTATTTGCTAAATACCAGAAAAAATCCTTCTCTCATTATTCTGACATTTAGCACATTGAAATAATTTTGGTAATCCTAATTGACCTAAAACAGGAAAAGTTTATTCTGATTTCATGTCAGACAGTGAGAAAAAAAAGTGTATGTGCCTTTTCATATAGTGTATGTAAACTTCTGGTTTCAACTGTATATAAATAGTTTTAAAGCACAAGCATTCAAATAAAATTCAGCGTTTTACAAAAATAGAGAGATTACATTTTAAAACCGTTCACACCAAATACCACCAGATAATGTGTATGATAAGATAATGTGGCTTTGTGTGTACCACCAGATCTAAACCAGGACTATATCAGGTCTAAATTAGGGCTAAACCAGGTCTAAATAGACAAATACATAAAACAAAAAAAATCCACAAAATAATAATATAAAAATCTGCTGTTCCACTCTATGGGAAACACTGAAACGTTTACAGAAGTATGGCCTTGAATGTTCTAGCTTCGGTCACGGCGTGGACTGGAGCAGATGCTAACGCGCGTGTGGTAATAGCTTTCATGTGAAGAAGGCCTAAATATTTCACTACGGCTTTCAGTATCGTCTTTGGCCCATGTGGCAGTTACATGTGTTCTGCAATGTAATGTATGAGGAGGGCCTGTACCTTTATATGACTTCACTGGATCCTCGTGTTACCAGACCCTCTTTTGAGATTGTCCAAACTGAAAGAAAGTTACTTAAAGTTCCTGATTTTTCCAATGTATCTGAGTAAAATGTGTCTTGCCCCAGTACAAATAAGTCCGCTGTGCGTAGAAGTAGAAAGCATTTTATTGTCCGATAAGCAGGAAGTGCACGTTAGCATGGTAGGCGTTGTTAGCTTAAGTGTCACAGGCAAAACTCCGCTCTGGTCTCGCTCTGGAGTTGTGAAAAGCGCGTATAAACTTTGTGAATTATTCAGATGCTCGGAATGCATAAGGTACGTGAGGGATAACTCTGGACCACTGCAAACCGTTTAAAATGAACTAGTGATTTTTAAGGTAGTGAAAATCAGGTACAGTGCCTTTAAGAGGGCTTTATGAACAGCAAACAGCAACGACGACTTTTGGCTCAGATATTAAATAAATATATCAAAAAGATTAAGGAAATAAATCACACTATAACGCTCTAATGAAAAACAGAGGAAAGAAAAAATAAGTGTTGATGACATGAGAATGGCTCATTGCATTAACCTCCCACACTACTGTATATCACTCAACCAGCAAACGCATAGGCTGCAGTATTTAAAGGGCCTATATATCTATGTTCTAATGTTGTTTTCTCATCACAAACAGACCTGGACCTGTGTTTTCTTTCATTCACACATGTTCAACACACAAACTCCGCATATTTAGGCTGAGTTCTTCTCTTAAACTGAAAAAACTCTGTTCCACCTTGTGATGTCATCATGCGGTAATAAAGGAAGTGCCCCGCTGTGTTTTTAAACTCCATACACCTTCACTACAATAATGTGGATCATTTCAGCCTTGGAATTGTCAATCTCGGCTGGTAAAGGTAAAAGGAGCTGTTAACTTGAAAACTACCACTTTATGACATTGCAAGATGGAATGGAGCATTTTGAGATTTGGAGATGTAGACAGACTAATAATAAAGGATTACTCAAACATGTGAATGAAACAAAACACAACTCCGGGTATGTTTTTGAGGAGGTAACAACATTATAACATGGCTTAAAGCTCACAAGAGTCAGTTTTGCATAATATCGGACCATTAATTTAATGCTGTAAAGATATGTATACATATAAACAGGACCCTACAGTAAGTATTAGTTAGATTTATATTGTATCCTTTAGGGAATGGTCTTAAGGTCATGCTGTACAACTGCATCATATGTAAATGTGGAACAAGTAGAATTATGTAACAATGACATCATTTAAGAAAAAAACATATTTCTACAGAGTCTGGAGCCAGTGTTTATTTTAGTTCAGATTCAGAGCGCATTCCCCACATCAGAATTGGGACTAAACCAGGACTAAACCCGAAACTAAACCTGGATCTAAATCAGGACTAAACTCGAAACTAAACCTGGACTAAATCAGGACTAAACTCGAAACTAAACCTGGACTAAATCAGGACTAAACTCAAAACCAAACCTGGACTAAATCAGGATTAAACTAGTACTAGAACATCACCAAACAAAATCCACACCAAAATAAAGTCAAGTGTGAACACATCCTAAAAATCTCAGCTTTAAAGCTGTTACTATAATTACCAGGGTTAAAGCTGTACTGTGTAACTTTTTCTGGTGGAGGGTCTGCCACCTTCCATAGTGATGATATACTTTGCTTGGCATGTTCCACAGTATGGCATTAAACACATCTACCTCATAATGGAGACCAGCGCCACCAGGTCATGTTACTGGTCAGGTCTGCGGAGTGGCGACCGCGCTGTCAGTGCTTTTCGAGGTATTTTTGAGCAATAAAAATGCTTTCTTGCAAAATAAAGTTTAAGTTAAATGCCATACTGTGTGACCATCCAGACCAATGCAATAACATTTCCATGGAGACAAGCAGGTGAAGTTACATAGTGCACCTTTAAAACTAAACATGAGTTAACCGCAAATAAAACTGTGAATATAAAAACGTCCTTGTATAGGTGAGCTGACCGTATAGACTACAGAGCTTCCAAGTGCCCGTAGGGAGAGCAGGAGCCACAGTAGAGACAGAAGTTCAGTCTAACTTCTGTTGTCGTGTCCCTCTATATAGCCAAGCCAAGGCAGCTCACACGATCACCGGGTTTGAAGGGAAGCGTGAATCAAATATGTTCCGATCCAACTTGACAATTCACTCAAATATACATGTAACGACGCGCCAAAATGCAACGAAGGAAACTGATTAATTCAGAGTTCAGATTCAAACCTAAAAGACACAAGCATAAGCCAAACCAAAGCTTCAATCCTCCTGCCTTACTTTCACCAATCTCATTCTCCCACAATCCAACACTTCATTCAATGGGTCTTACCTTAGTTGTTACAATGCAAAGGCAATCCATATCGGCCAGAGAAGAGAAGGAACTCAGCCTACGTTACAAACCATCTCACCTCCGAAGATAAAAAAAGATAAAAAATATAGCAATAAAAGAAGCAAAACCCAACGAAAAACTGTGGGCTTTGCAGAAAAACAGCACTCAGGCAGCAGAGGAGGAGGAGGAGGAGGAGGAGGAGGAGGAGGAGGAGAGCATTCACACACACACACTGAGGAAGAGGAGAGAGCCACAGCGGACACGTTACTGCCTGTGGACCCTTGGGTTTTGGGATACCACCTCCACAGCTCGGAACACTCGCACTATTCCAGTCACCATCTCCGCATCGGTCCGAACACACACGCAGACCCAACTGTACACACGTTAAAGGGCTCCGCTTCCCTCCCTCTCATCCATCCCTCTGTCTCTGGTCTCAGCTCCTCTCCTCCTCGCGTTCGTCTGCGTCTCCGAGCTAAAGCGGCGCTACGGGATGAGCCAGAGCGGAGAGGGAAGGCAGCGTCAGAGCAGCGGAATGAATGTGATTCCCATCCTTTTTTTCCATTAGCTGTTGTGGTACTGGTGGAACTTAATAACAACAATGCTGGTTTCATTTTATCTGCAGAGCTGTGTTCCCTGTGTGAGTGGGACAGAGAGACATCAGTGGATAATAGGGCTAAACGACTTGAGAAAAATATTTAATTGTGATTTTAACAAGCATTGCGATAAGATTAGACTTTTAACAGGATTATGTTCAAAGTTCACATTTTAAACTCATCCAGAAGAAGTGACAAAAAGACACAACTAATACAAGAATCACATTTCAGAACATGTTTAAACCATAGACTGTATAAAAAAGTGGACTAAGGGAGCGTGACGTCACCCATAGCATTCGGCTCCAGTCAAATGAAGCTCATCGAAGCTAGCGGTTATAGCGGCGAATTTGGAGCTGAGTTCCATATTAGGAATTCCGACTGCGAGTATCATAGCAACCAAAGAGCCAATCTGGAGCGAAGCTGTTGAAGGTAACGCCCCTTCCCGCCCGCACCGCTGGTTTAGCAGGGAGCGGGCGCTTAGCAACGCTGTCAATCAAACCTGTTGCTAATGCTAGCGGGAGTAACCTCAGGGTAAGAAGGCAGCTGATTTGTCTGTTATTAATGTTCATATTTTGAGTTACGGATACAATAGCAAAATAAAAATACCAAGATCATGCAGAGCGGGTTAATACGAACATTTTAAGACCAAAATGATGAGGCTGACAGCAGCAGTTACAGAGAGAGGGCAGTTGCCTAATGTAACGTGAAGCCAGAGTCAATGGAGTCAGAATGATCACCAGCCCATGATCACCTCCTATTTGAAATGCGGCGGTTAGCAGGTTAGCTATGTCCATTTATATAAACAGTCTAAGATTTGAACTGATCTAAACTAGGGTTACGTCAGTTCTTATGTAGAATGAGACAGAATATTTTGTTATTTGTGGAGAAAATTATGGTACATAAAAACTGCAGTCTTTATGATTTGCTAATAGTGTCCATTCAAATTGCAATTTCGATTTGTGATTAATCTTGCAGGCCCTAGTGGACAGTACTGGAAATAAAGAACTACATGCCTTGTTTTCATGATTGCGTTATAGTATATACAAGTATAAAGGGGTGAATATCACATTTTTTTGCAGTGAGATTTTGAATTCATCACGATTCACGTAAACCTGGTATCTTTATGTTGCTTTGAAGTAGTAACTAACATCACCTGCATCTTCTGAGAGTTCACACTTCATTGTGATTGGTTAATCCACCTGTCACTCACTCAGAGCATTGCTGGGGTTGACCAATAGGAGGAGTGGATTTCAAAAAGTGTCCTTGTTTGAGCATAGAGCTGCATTCAAGAGAAAATCTGTGAATCACGATATGATTTTGCAATAATAATAACAGCTAGTCACAGGAATGAGATCAGAATTACATTTTTATAACCATCGCCCTACTACTGAGCAAGAGCTGAGGTTCATTTCTGTAATGGACACTATTGCCGAAGTAACACCAAACTTTGAAGCAGTTGGTTTCATTTTAAAACAAAACCCTTTCAAAACAATGGCAGTGAAGCTCCAAAATAGTCCAACAACAAAAGTGTGCAATCCAGAGACGGCTCAGTAGCCTGGTTCCCACAAAAATGCTTGTTCGTATGTTGTGGTTCACTGTAGCATGAGGCTAACAATTCAATTCAAGTTTATTTCTAGAGCACATTTAAAACAACATCAGCTGATCAAAGTGCTTCATATAAAAGTCAACAAAAAACAAATATAAAGATAACACGATACAGAGGAAAACAGCAATAAAACACCAAGAAATTCTGTATAGTGTTAAATGCCAGAGAGAAGAGGTGGGTTTTCAGTCTAGTCTTAAACTGTGTTAAAGACGGAGAGGATCTGACAGGAAGTATCCAATATAATACAAGCCTTTGGAGTGTTTAGATGTTTTTCTGTAGATAAAAGGTGTCTGTATATAGAGCATATGGTGTAGGAGTCTATAGGTTTACACATGTTCCTGCTGCCTTTGAGCACAAATGCACTATTGTGTTATAATGTACAGTGAAGCCTGCATGTGGATCATGTATGAGGAAATATCAAACTGGATACTCTACTAGAGACAGACCAATATATCAGTTGGCCGATGTATCAGGCCGATATTTGGACTTTTTAGAGTATTGGCTATCGGCTTTAAATATCTAGCATAGGCCGATGCACAAAGCTTATATTAACACTTTAATACCAAGAGATAGCTGTACAGAACGTAACTATACAGCTCTCTTATAGGTTTGTGGTAAAAAAGGGCTTAGGGTGAGTTTGTAGTGAATTTAAATTACATAATTTGAGGAAAGTAATCAAAATTGGTCCTACATATCGACACATAAATATCGGCAGAGCTTATCGGCCATCGGCTGCTTTGGATTCTAAACAATCGGTATCGTCTTCAACCATGAAAAAACCCATATCAGTCGATCTTTATACTCTATACTATTATGCAATCAAAACTAAATCACATTTATATTGTTGTGATAAGAAACCCAGGAGCTGAAATGATTTGGGATACAATCATCTGAACATAGAACAAAACAAGCATCCATTGGGTTGTAGTAAATAGTCCCATTTTTATATAGCACTTTTCCACCGTCAAGGCACTCAAAGCACTTTACATTAAGGAACCACTCACCCATTCACACACACATTCATACGCCAGTGTACGAAGACACGGGGGCAAGGTGAGTTAAGTGCGTTGCTCAAGGACACAATGACAGTATTCATCTGTGGTAGCTGATTCTCCCCACATATGAATGCATCTAACCACTCTACCAATGATGTTTACATCGAGAACAGGATTTGAACTGTCAACCTTCGGATCAGTGGGCAAACGCTCTACCAACTGCGCTACTGTTGCAGTGATCACAATGCAAAAACAACACTTTAGGAACTGAACACTTCTTATTGATGAATGCTAAAGCTTTCAGGTAATATCACTACAATACATAATCGCAAACATGTATTTTAATTAGAGGAAATATACATTGAATAGAATTTTTCATCTCTAAAACCTGAACCTTAAACCTCAATCTCTTTAACAGCTCCCATCTGATCCCACGTCATTCACAACACAACCCATGAAATGACAACAGATGCTACAGAAACGATGAGGAATTATTTAGCAGCTTGTTCACACTCATGTAACTACAGAGGGCATAACGCACAAATATGGAAGCCTCAGAGCGATTCTTTATGTTCATGTGAAGAATCTGTCTGTACAGGTTTAACACAAGAGACTACAGCATCTGGATGAGACAAAAACAGTATGTAGTCTGACCAAAGACTGTATAAAATAGTGGACTAAGTGAGTGTGACATCACCCATAGCGTTCGGCTCCAGTCAAATGAAGCTCATCGAGGCTAGAGCAGTTATAGGGGTGAATTTGGAGCCGAGTTCCATGCTTGGAATTCCGGCCGCGAGTATCATGGCAACCAAAGAGCCAATCTGAAGCGAGGCTGTTGAAGGCAACGTCCCTTCCCTTAGCAAAGCAGTCAATCAAACTTGTTGCTAACGCTTGCGGGAGTGACCTTGGGGAAAGAAGGTGCGTGAATTGGAGCCAGAGTTGATGGAGCCGGAAGCGCACCCAAGCTCACTTCCTATTTGGAATGTGACGGCTAGCAGTTAAGCGATGTCCATTTACATATATATATAATCTATGAGTCTGATGCAGTAAAATACTGGTATATTCTGTATAATCATGCTGATAGCCAACAAAGCTAACTAGGCTAGCTAACTAATACCATTATACCACCAGAATGTGCAGAAAACGTTGTTATCTAGATTTTTGTTGTTGTCACTTAGAGCAAAGTACAGTTGTATAAAAGTTGTGTAAAGATGGCACTTATTCATAATATTAAGGGGAGATGCTACAGGAAAAACTCTTTTTTTCAGTATTTAGTTTTGGTCAGTTTGGCCTCTCAGCACACGAGCTCTCATGTGGAAACTACAGAATTGTCCACTCTGCTCTGAAAGATGTTTTAATATTTAATCTAATCCACTTGCCTCCATAGTGGGACATTGTAACTTCAAAGGCTGTTTTCTCAAAATGCAATTTTCCCCCCATAGGGACATAAGGATCAGCCCTTAAAGTAGCACCTACACACACCAAACTTCACAGTCTTGGACTTAACAAGATTTTCACAAAACGTACTAAAGGATTTTTTTATATTAATTTCCAAGTCTGATTTATTCAAGTTTTAAGTAGTAGTATGTAATATGTCAAAAAAGAATCAAGAATTTTAAACCTGTTTCTCTTTTGAATGTCCCAAAAATTGTCAATTTTGGCTGTTCTTACAGAAGAAATGCCTTATTTTTATATGAAAACATTACATGATGAAAACCATTTGTTTCTTACATTTTTTTTGAGCAAACCATAGAAAAAGATTCTAATTGATATCTCTAAATTTAAGATTTTTTCCTATTCACCTGCAGTGTCTCGCCTTAATAACATAATTATGAATATTCATTACGTCTGTCACATTCACACATTTTTAAGTGTGATTTATTGCTGAAAATATGGACAAGAAATGATAATATTAAAACTGATTGATTATCCCAAAAGAACGATTCTAAATGGACAATACTGGTACAAACATGAGCTGCAATAAATGAATAAAAACAAGACTCAAACACAAGTAATTCGTTTGTATCTATAATGAGTCATAGAAGATTTTTATTCAGCCCTCAACAGCTCAAATTTTATCGTAGTATAGAAAACTTACAAAAAATAAAATACCCACAAGTATGAAGAAAAGGTACCCATGATAAATATCGATCCAAAAAAATATTGTCTCTTCTATTACATTTAGCATTTTAGCTTTCAGAGATAACTATGTTCTGGGCCTGTCACGAAAACACATTTTGAAGTTCGATATAGAGACGATATATAGACGATAAACGATAATACTGAAACAAATTTATGCCACAATAACCCAAGAGCAGATTTAAACCACAAAAACTATTCTAATGACAAGTGACAATCTCAACATCGTCCCATGCTACTAGCGTGTAGTAGCTAGCCCCACCATTACCTAACAGAAGAAACCTGCTAGTTCCCAGGCTGACAGTGGCCACATTTACATGCACCAAAAGCTATGGCAAATAGCCACATTTTTATATAGCGCTTTTCCACCTTCAAGTCACTCAAAGCACTTTACATCAAGGAACCACTCACCCATTCACACACACATTCATACATCAGTGTACGCAGACACTGGGGGCGAGGTGGGTTAAGTGTCTTGCCCAAGGACACAACGTCAGTATTCATTTGTGGGAGCTGGAATCGCACCACCAACCTGTGGGTCAGTGGATCTGATCGCTCGACCAATGATGTTTATGTTGAGAGCGGGATTCGAGCCGCCAGCCTTCAAATCAGTGGACAAACAGTCTGCCAACTGAGCTACTGGACCTTTAAGATTATCCAAATAACATGTAAACTGCAAAATTTGATGTGAGTTAACAGAGGGACCAGAAAGAAAGATTTTAGCTATTTACATGTCATTTTTATAGTGTCGCAGTAACGCAGTTTAAGACTAGACTGAAAACCCGCCTCTTCTCCCTGGCATTTAATACTAGCTAGACAGGATATACAGGTGTTTTATTGTTCTTTTCCTATGTATCGTCTTTTATGTGAAGCGCTTTGGTCAACTGAAGTTGTTTTGAGTGTGCTACAGAAATAAACTTGAAACGAAGATAGTCTATAGTTTTAATGTGAAAGGTTGAGATTTTCCTACCTGTTTTGGGCTGCAGTCATTCTCAGGTCTATCACAGAATTGGACCTTGATTACAGCTTTCATTTGTGGACAAAGCAGCGCCCATACACTCCCCACGAGTCGCTACCACTGACAACATGTACCTAGCATAGCCGCGTCCAAGGGTGGCTAATCTTTTCAGGTGGAGAGGCTCAGGCACCTAGGGCTTATAGCATTAGACCGAGGGAATACTTTAACCTCTTTTGTTCAGCCTTAGAACATGAAGTCTACGTGGGACGCATTTAGCCTTGTGTGTGTTTGTGTGTTTGTGAATGGCGGCGCAGACGGTAGAAGGACTGCTCTTTGTAAACCAAGGCTGACCGCATAGTGGCCCACGCACCTGAACATAGAAGCCTATCACATTAATGACGATATATCGACTTAAAGTTCAACATATAAAAGCTGCAACTATATTTTTTGGGCTCAGTATTTATCGGGTGTACTTTTTATTTGCACTACGGGGAATTTTTTTACACATACATACTAAGTACTAAAGTGTTTCATTCTGCTGTTTATTTATTGCAGCTCATAATTTTTTACCAGTATTGTAGACTTAGAATAGTTTTTGTGGTTTAATCTGCTCTTGGGTTTTTGTGTCAGTGGGATAAATTCGTTTCTATATTATCGTTTATTGTCTGTATTTACTTCAGCGATATATCGAACTTCAAAATATGTTTTCATGACAGGCCTAGAACATAGTCATGTCTGATAGCTAAAATGCTAAATGTAATAGAAGAAACACATTCTTTAAGCCAATATAAACAAAGATGTAGCAATCAGAATTCAAAGGTTCAACTTGCGTTTAATACATAGACTGTATACATAAATGGACACAGCTAACCTGCTAGCCGCCGCGTTTCAAATAGGAAGTGAGCTTGGGCTGCGCTTCCGGCTCCATTGACTCTGGCCCCAATTCACTTTACATTGAAAAACTGTCACTTCTCTCTCTGTAACTGCTGCTGTCAGACTCGTCATTTTGGTCTTAAAATGTTCCTATTAACCCACAATTTCGCTATTGTGACCGTAACTCAAGATATGAACATTAATAAGAGACAAATCAGCAAATTCCAACTCTATAATTGGCCCCTATCACTGGTAGCTTCGATAAGCTTCATTTGACTGGAGCCGAACGCTGAAGTATGAAGTTATTCGTTCTGGTCGCTTATTCAGTTAAAGTGGCTGTGTTTAGCCCCTGTACTGATATGTTGTAAAGGCAGCTCTTGGGGCTATGCACATCTAATTATAAAGTGTTTTATTGTCTGAGAATCAGGTGCGCTGTCAGAATGCTAATCATTCTAACAGCGCACCTGATGTTTTTAGCTTTCCCCTGACTGCAAAACTCCGCTCTGGTCTCTGAAAGTTGTGAAAAGCGCTTATAACTCTTGGTGGTGAATAGATTACAGGACCACTTTTTGGACCACTGCAAACTCTTTAGACCACTGCAAACAACGAGCTTAAAATGATCTAGTTCTGTTTTTCACAATATTAAGACTTTTAAATGGAGACAACATATGAAATTGAGTTTAATATAGTAGAAGGGACTGCCTGGCCAGAAAAACGTTGTGATGTTGTGAAAAGTTGTTACTGGGATGGTGAGTTACGATTTAATGAATAACTCATCAAATCATAACTCACATTGTCACACAGATTCCTGGGTGTAAATTTCATTCACTTTAAAAGCAAACAGCCGCGTTATAACTGACACCAACAAACAGGAGCTACTCATGTTTTGGAAGAAAAATCATATGTGAGTCAGCTGACCCCCACAAATGTGTTTGGGGACTTGACGTGATGTCCATTTTTGGCATTGACAATTTTTGGCATTTGACAATTAATTTTTAAATAACATTTTATTTTTCTCCAAAATTCAACTTAACTGTGCACAAATAGGTATTCTATAAATTACATGAAGTTTAAGAATTAAGTTGCGTTTCATTCCTTTGTATTTTGACAAAAAGCAGTGAAATGTCCTGCAGTGTGACTGTAACACTTGTATTAAAAAACTCTAGAGTGAGTCTCTTGTGTCAGAGACAGTTCATAAAGGTGTTGGCCTAAAGTGAAGCATGTTTACGTTATTTAATAAAACTACACCTTTATATCTACTTCTACTTCTCTACTAAATCTATAAAAGATATAAACAGTTTAATGCTGTGATCTAAAGACCTGTCCTGCCGTGTGACATGAAAAATCACATATTTTAAAAGACAGTTACACAAAATCAGAAGTAGCTCATCTGACATGTATGCACCAGGGGGCG
This sequence comes from Periophthalmodon schlosseri, assembly GCA_000787095.1. NCBI lineage: Eukaryota > Metazoa > Chordata > Actinopteri > Gobiiformes > Gobiidae > Periophthalmodon > Periophthalmodon schlosseri. The sequence continues at coordinate 71,429 of KN477451.1, forward strand.
CTCTGGGGTTATGGGTTTAAGCTACAAGTCAAAAGAATTAATGATTATAATAGAATTTTTTAACATGGCGCAAGTGTCCAGCAGGGGGCAGGAGAGGTCACGCCACAGGGCAGGTGCAAATGTCTAGAATTAAAACCGTTACACAAATAATTATGTAATGTTTGTGAAAAAGGCTTCATTACAATTGCTGTAGAACTGATTTGTTTTTGAAAATCATTTTTGGATTTTGTTACGAAGGCACGTCCCAACGCTAGGCCTGTCGCAATAACACATTTTGAACCACGATATATCGCTACAGAGGAATATTGCGATAAACGATAATATTGAAACTACTTTAGTTGGTCACAAAGCAGAAGAGTCCCAGTAAACAGATTTTTAAATAGACAGTATCATTAAAAAGCCTGAGCTGAAACAAATAAATGGCAGAATGAACCAATAATTTCATGATAGCAGTTCTTTATTCTACCTTCTATAGTTTAAATCTTACATTATTACATAAAAAAATCTCCCCACTTTTGCAAAGAAACTGTACACACGATTAATATTGACGCCCAAAACATGTTGTTCCAGCTTTCACATACTGAACAATAAGTAGATATAGTCATTATTGTGACAGGCCTACACACCACAGGACAGAAAAAAGGCGTTACACCCCCAAACGTCAAGTACCCATTTCTATATTTATGTATTCAATTAAATCCATCCCGCTTCTAATTACGTACATCTCTATACTCCTTATGACAAACAGAACCAAAGCATTAGCAGCCGTTATCAACACCAACACTGGTCATTTTGTGTTCTCACTAGAAAGAAACGCTTATGTCATCGCCACCATGACCCCAGGGGCTAAAATTATCGGCGTGGCACTATTTATTCTAGTCCTGGCCTGAACATAATCTCATTTACTCGAGTGAGCTCATTGTTGGGTTGGATTATAGAGCAGTGGGTTGCTTCTCGAGGAACTGTTAAACGACTATGTACAGATGTGGGCTCTAGTGTGCACAGCGGCTGGGCCCAGCTGTGAGTAATGAAGAGATGAGACACACTTCAAATGGGCTGGATGGTTATGTAGTGAGCGAAGTGTCTTATGTTCAGATTAAAGGTGCACTAGGGAACTTTTCTGCTTGAGATTTAACTGCTGTGCCTGGAATGTTCCTTATGGCACTAAACATATATCTTGGATTTATTCGACTACAATGTTTTACTTGAAAAACATGCATTCTTACCGACCTTCTGACCTGTAACTCGCACGCTTGTCTCCACAATAACATTTCCATGGAGATAAGCAGGTGGCGGGCACTCCACCAGAAAAAGTTACATAGTGCGCCTTTAATATTAGGGCTGGGCAGTTCAATTTGAATCGAGTTTGAGAAGTCTGTATTGTCTTTCGTTCATGAAACTGAAAGCAATTTTATTTTTGAAAAGAAAAAAATCTAATCGAAGCAAAATTCGAGATCGATCAAAATGAGGAAAAACTTTCTCTTTTTACCCCGTATCGCCCAGCCCCAGTGGATATACAGTGACTGGAATGGATTATGATATGTGCTCTGGACTGGGGTACTCACCTCACAGGTCTTGGCACTACTCATTGGGCGCTCCGTTCCACTGGGCTCTGAGCCACTCTGCGCCCTCTGCTGGAAACAACATACAGGTACAGAAATTAACTTCATTCACAAACAAAGAATGCACTTTTTACTAATGATTCAGAACTGAATTACGAGGCAGTTTTGGTGAAGAATATCCAGTGTTTCTGAGTTTAACGGAACAGTAATTATTATCGCACCTCAGAACCTCCAGAATTCACTCACTGAGCTGCAGAGGCTGCACCATAGCCTGTTCCATAGCCAGAACGTCCCAAATAGAAAGTGAGCATGGGCGCGTTTCCGGCTCCATCAACTCTGGCTCCAATTCACTTTACATTAAAACTGTGGCCCCTCTCTTCTGTAACTGTGCTGTCAGCCCCGTCATTTTGATCTTAAAATGTTCGTATTGACCCGCTCTACCTGATCCTGGTATTTTTATTTCACTTTTGAGCCCGTAACTCAAGATAGGAACATTAATAACAGACAAATCAGGCGCCTTCTATCCCCAAGGTCGCTCCCTTCACTAGCTAGGTCGCTAGTTTTAGCAACAAGTTTGATTGACAGCGTTGCAAAGAGGACGCCCCCTGCTAAACCAGCGGTGCGGGTGGGAAGGACCATTACCTTCAACAGCTTTGCAGACACTATGGGTGACATCACACTCCCTTAGCCCACTTCTTTATACAGGCTATGGGCTGCACTAGCACTGGTTCATGATCGGCTGCAGGTGCTGGGGTTTAGGTAGTAACCATTCAGATCAAGAGGCATTTTAAGTTTAAACCAACTGGATTTCAAAACTGAAACTGGCAACCCAAACAAGTGTCTAGCTAGTATCTGGGGACAGTTAGGTCATGTATATAATTTAAAATCTAAATCTTACATACTGTTCTTTTTAACTTTTTAAATTAAAAATACAAGTTTACAAGTGCATTACACTTTCTAAGCAAACAAATCAAATTACTGAGATATACAACATGCACGAGCTGCACAGTTTGTCCCCAGTATACTTTGTTTCCTTGTTATAGTGAAAATGTGGGTATTTGTTTTTCTGATTCTGTAATGGTCACTGTGTCAAACCTCAAATATAAAGTGTTGTGAAGAGGAGTTGTCCGTGTAGATATTAATAGTGTTACCTGAGTTAACACTGACGGTGGTGGTGTCATCATTAGCTCCTCAGTCTGTCTGTTACTTTCTAAAGTCTTCAATTAGCAGCTTGGATGGTGTAAGCCTAACTCCAGAAATACACCACTGGCACATCCATTGCATGTCTATAGTAAGCTTGTATTTCACCATTTTAAAGTTATATATTTATAAATCCCCACGTATACAAGTTTCATAACACATTTTATAACTGTTCTTTTATAACTGGTTTATTGAGTTATTTATTTTATTCAAGGCAAGTTTATTTGTATAGCACAGTTTGAACACAAAGTAATTCAAACTGCTTTTCAGAATAAGAAAGACATTACATACAATACAACAAATCAAAACATAAATAATCACAAATAATCATCATAAAACTAGCATTAAAACATTTTAATTTTTTTGCATTAATTTGTAATAGTTCCATGTAGACATAAGGTTTAACAAAATACAGTACCAGTATACAGGGTGTCCATAAAGTCTCTTTAACATTTAAAATATGTATTACAAAGGCAACTGATAAGATATCTTAAACAGACTCTATTGTACTCAGTGTTTTTTTTGTTGTTTTTTTTAACCTCATTTAATACACTTCTATATGGAACCATGAGTCGCACAAAGCACATCAAGACGGGACTGGATTTCTAGCCATGTTCGCTGTAGCATAGCCTCATCAATGGTTGCAATTGCATTTGTTATTTTTTGCATTAGTTCAGTTATGTCCTGTATCTTGGTTCGATACACAATATCTTTAACATAGCCCCATAGAAAGAAATCCAGAGGTGTGGTATCTGATGAACATGGTGGCCACAGAACTGGTCCATCCCTTCCAATCCAACGGTCTGGAAATGTTTGAGGAACTCACAAACATGCAGACCCCAAGTGTGATTAAAACTTTTATAACCACTGAGTACAACGGAACAAATCTAATTAATACGTCTTATCAGTTGTCTTTGTAATAAAATTTAAAAATTGTAAAGAGACTTTATGGACATCCTGTATTTCAGTAATGATTCTTGAAAACATAGAATTAAACAATGGTATGAAGTAATTGTTTTGAAACTCCAAATGTTGCTTCAGAATTTTGTGGGGTTTTTTTGCCTGCATGAATTATTAAAAAAGATCCAATATTACTTACTGCTGATGAATGAAACCTTTAAAATTATTTACGATCTGGGTGAATGTGTTTGTATCAGAATGTTATATTTTTAGCTGCGTGTCCATTTAAACTCCAGGAGCTCATTAACTGGAGAAGATGACCTCTACTGTCTGTGTGACATTTGCTTAATCCTGAGAGGTCCACGTCTCTGTATGAAATTTAAAACATCTATCTACTTGAGAGTCCTGTAATCTCTCACTTATCCCCGCCTCTACATGATCAGATGTATCACCACAGTGGACCCTATACTTGCTCAGAAGTTTAATATTCCAGAAACAAACCAGTAGAACACTTTAAATGGTGTGGCTGTGTAAACTAATAGGATTAGTGAAGGATTACCAAACAGGCTGGTCTCATTCCAAAAAAAAAACATTAACAGTAACAGTAGGTACAGATAGTGATCATCTTTAGGCAACTGCAGTTTTCTATACAGCACAGCGGCTGGTTTTAAGCATGTCATCAAATCTGTGAAGGTACCCAGAGGTATTGGCCTACATATTCATGTTTATATAATACTGCTTTTCATCTGCCAGTCTAATATGTCGGATCTGGGTCATAAGATGGGTATGTCAATCTAACACAATGGGTGGTCGAAAACTAGCAAACTATAGAGCTGGCCATATACAGCAATGCAGCAATATTCACAGTAATCTGGATAATGCTTTAACAACAATCCAGAACCCATTATAACTCAGAAGGTACTGTCTGGAGCTGTAGTTTACACTGCCTGAGGGGAGGGGGAGCTAGATTAATCTCTCCATCAGGGAGGAGTTAAACCCTGAAACTTGCCCTGGCCTTGTCTGTGTAATCCCTCAGCCGTCCAGGTATGATCCATAGCAAAAGTAAAATTCAGTTCTCACTTAAAGTCAGTTGGCTCTGTGCACAACAGTATCCAGCTAGTTCCAATTTGAGGGACAGCCGGCTCGACCATTTCCGGCGTAATGTAATATCTATGAGGTTTTTGCGGAGTCATGCTAAAATGAATAAATATTTAAAGATCAGGCAGTGGACAGGGAGCTGCGGGTGGATGTCACAGACAACATGTTAAACACTTAACAAATGTAAGAAAACTTCACCAGAGAGCACTTCTGCTTTTAGAAAGGTACATCTTTGTGTGTCAATGCTAATGCTAATGCTAATGTCAGAGCCTAATAAATATTTAAATAACACCCCTGACTGAAATAATCTACACCTATAAATGATTAGGTTGTCCTTACAACATATTTAATTTTGTTGTTATGTTACATTAGCATTAGCCCCAACGCACAAAGATGTCTCTTTCTAAACACAGAAGTGTTCTCTGATGAAGTATTCATTTTATTTGTGTAGTGTTTAACATGTTGTCAGTGACATCCACCTGCAGCTCTCTGTCCACTGCCTGATCTGTCAGGATTTATTTGGCGTGACTTTGCAAAAACCTCATAGACATTACATTACAACAGAAATGGTCGTGCAGACTGTTCCTCTGATTGGAACTAGCCGGCTACCGTTGTGCACAGAGCCAATTCTTCAGTTCTTAGTCTAAAACTTTTGTCCAGTTGACAGAATACAATTGTTCTTTTGTTGTGTTGCCCTGGCCTTGTTTACTTTCTTTGGATGTCTTCATTTAAAATCATTGTACAGATGACCACCTTTGAACCCTTTTCTGCCATGGACCCCTCTTGGAAGAATGAGGGATTACATCAACTATGGTTTCAGATATGAGGGTTTTTTGCAGTTTGTCGGCCGAAAAATACCTAAGTGATCTTTTTGAAGGTCTGGGTTCAATTTCAGCTCTGTTAGGTTAATCTAGAGACACACCGTGAGTACATGTACTAACATATAAATTAAGCATTGTTCAAAATGGGTTCGTAACAAGCGCACAATAGGATCCCAGATGAAGCAGGACAGAAACAGAACAATGAACTAAGACTGAATGCCGTTCAAAACAACGGCATTCAGTTGAGTCTGTTTATCTGTCTGTCTGTTTATTTTTTGCATCAATTTGTCTATCTAGACAATTTGTCTATCTAGACAATCTAGAAGTAGCCTCGATACCACACATTTTTCAGGTATCGGTATCGATGAGTACTCAGACCAAATCACTGATCCGATACCACTCTGTATTTTCCAGAATGAGGAACCGCAGATGAGAGCACTGCCGCTGTTGACATCTGTGGCTAATGCTAATGCTAACGCCCAGAAGAGGTTAAATACAGACTGTGGATGCTCTGCAGACACTTAAATCACGCGAATAATGACAGAAAAGACATTTGTGTTAGCTCTTTGATACCTTCATTTAGCCTTTGGTGTGGACGCTGAACTTAGTAAAATAACTACAGAGAGTGCAGCCCGACGACAGTGCTAACACGACAACAGCGCTAACGCGACGACATTGCTAACAGGACAATAGTGCTAACATGGACTTTGTTTACTCTGCATAATTAGCCTTGTGCTCCGAGGATGAGGTCTTTTTACAGGCCTCACTGCTGTTTTTACCCACGCTCTGTGGTACAAAGTGACCAAGTAGAAAAGTAAAAGTCCTTAAATCAGCACAACTCATCATCAGGACCATTTTACATTCGACCCTAAGACTCTAGTCTCAAAATCTTTAGAGAGAGACTTTTATTAAAGTTAGTTTTGCTCTTGTGCTGTAACAACATTGAATAGCCTTAGTCAACTTCTTCACACTATGTAGTATCGAAGTGGTATCTGCGAGTACAATAAAGCCAAGTATTGGTATCAGATCGTATTTTTAAAAATGGTATCGGAACAACACTATCTAGAAGCGCTTGAATTATGTTTACACAGACAATACAGACGCAGATAAAGCCCACTGGGATCCCTTATCTCCCTGCAGTGCATAAAGCTATTGTGATAAGAGCGTAAATGAAAGGGGCCTAATGCCAAGGGACCTGTTGTTTCTTAGTATTTCCTGGAAGCGAGTCTACATTTGTAACTGTCATGCTTTTTTCAGCCTTTCATGCCCTTCAACCATGCAGCTCCCTCTATTCATCCCCTTTAATTAGAATGTCACAGTGTGAGTATGTGCACACACATCAGCTCTGCACTCACACCAGACACACTCAGTCCCACGATTTTAGAGGGACAAAGACCACCTTTATACCACTGTAAATATGCTGTACCACGCCACAGCACTGGAGCTGTCACACTGCTGCACACTGCAGTTTAAAAGGCTCACATGAAGCTCAAGCTATTCTTGAACTTATAGTTAAAAGACCCATTTGAAGTTATAAAGTTGTGTTTCTTTCCACAGGAATAAGAAACACCTGATGAGGCCCTCTCCATGAGTTTTATGAGGCGTCGTGACTGAGCAAAGCCTCAGTGGGTTTTGGATAAACCGGAAGAGGGAAACTGGGATGTTTACGAGGGCTTGCCCGGAGGGCTCCAATTACTCCATCACATCTCTGCAAACCTTTGAAACTGATCTGAACTGAGCGCAAACCAGAAGACTCTGAAGCTGGGCTATGGCAAAATAAGCACCACCACAACATACAACAAACAAATAACAACACACAACAAACAAACAACACACAACAAACACACAACAAACCCACAACAAACAATGAGCAACATACAACAAACAAACAAACATACAACAAACAAACTACAAACACATAACAAACAACTTACAAAGTGTCACATGTCTGTGCTGGAGACTAATGACATCATGACAAGTTTCATTTTATGTCTGTCCCATTGCCAAACATATGCAGGACAATCATTAATTTACTTTTGTACTATGTGGCCAGGTTTGGTTTTGGAAAAACAGTGTGACCCCTTGACTCCCCAAACTCCAACATATTGCCAGACAGAAACAGATCGTTTCTGTTATGCATAATTCAGCACTTTTCCAAATGAAATGGATACTTGACGTGACGTCCATTTTTGCCGCTATCACTTTAAATTACTTTCTTGTTCAGGCGCCTATTGGGTGCTCTCACACCTATTAGCATACTGGCTATCACTATTGCTTTCCTTGTTTAGATATAGGTCTGAGGATGGAGTTATAAGTAGGAGATAGATGATGTCTAAGGGCCCCATTCCTGTTCAAACATGGATTGTCTTTCTTAAGAAAAAATGCCTCTTCAACTCTTCTCTCAAACCATTTCTTTTCTTTGGCTGAAATCTGTACCTCACTGTCTTCAAAGGAGTGGTTAGTGGCTTTGAGATGTACAGTAGATTGGGGTCCCGAGTTGCTCTTTTATGGAGTGGATGTTTTGTTTCTCCTATATAAAGCTCACTGCAGTCCTCACTACACTGAATGGAGTAGGCCACACTGCTTTGTTTGTGGCTTGGGGCTTTGTCCTTTGGGTGAACCAGTTTCTGTCTTAAAATGTTTGTAGGTCTGAAGTAGACCGGGATTGGTTCACCCAAAGGACAAAACACCGACTATGCTATGCTTGTGGAAAGGCTTCCTTACAATTGTTGTAGAACTGATTTGTTTCTGAAAATATATTTTGAATTTTGCTATAAAGACGTGAAAAAAGCCGTTACACCCCCAAACGTCACATATCATAAATATATATGAAGCGAAACACAAGCTTGGGCATAATAATCGTGACTTTGTCAAATGCAGAACTATCCCACAGTTAACTCAAATCTTTCTCTCAGTTGAAGTTGTAGAGTCCTCTCGCTATGGCTGAGTTTTGCTGCAGATCCAGTGTAATATAAGCTCACCTCGAGTGTACAGGTGGAGCGTGCGGGCTCAGGGTCCACAGAGCCTCTCTCCCACTGCTCCGCCATGTGCTCCACCTCCTCCAGCTTCTGCTCACGGCTCTTCTGGGAGTTCAGCAGTGTCACCTCATAGAACTCCTGGATATCTGCAAAACAGCCCACACAAATACAACTCAGGCTCAGATTCAGTAAAGTTCAGTTTTTCATATATTGTAAACTAAAGCCAGGTTATAAACAACCAACACAACCATTTTCAATTATTTTCACTAAGCATGTACATCAAAAACTTGTAAGAAGATTTCAGAACAGCTTTTTATCTTGTATCTATCTTCATACTAAACATGACTTGATTTCATCCAGGTGGGATTCATAACACAAAAGGTTCAAATATTATCTTGTCAAAATACATACATTTTAACTTTTTTTGACACTCAAAGACACTTTACATTGCATAATTCATTCACATTCACACCACACTTGGAGATGGTAAGATAACTCTGTAGCCGCAGCTGCCCTGGGGTAGACTGACAGAAGTGGTGCTGTCAATATGTGCCATTAGCTTCTGCAACCGCTAACACTGAGTCACGCATACACCACATTCATACAGCACATAAAGCCAAGGTGTTTCAGTGAAAGAATGCTCCAACCACTCTAGCCCCTACCTATCATGCAGGTAAACTGGACTCAGTGCAACACAAAGAATACAGTGAAACGTAAGTCTTAGTAAGTCCAACAGAGAGTTTCCTTCAAACAGGTAATTCTAAATATGACAAATGAGGCAATGAACAACTGAGAATTTAATGTCTTATTTAATATCATCTAAAATCTCTTCCACTTTGGGGACTCAATATGGGAAACAGGCTGGGAAAATAAACTCAGAAGCAGGTCCCTCAAACAGGGATTAATGCAGATCCAGAATGCAGAATTGAAGAAATGCAAATGACAGAGTAGTTCAAATACAGAGCTTGAGTGTCTTTCTCTGGACTGAGGATAAACATGAAAACAGGCAGAACTGTGACACTACCACCCCTGCCTGAACTGGACAGTATATTTATCCATAGTAAACGAAAAATTCAATTCTCTCAACTGGACAAAAAGTTGTGAGAGTGAAGACGTTACAACTTTTTGTCCAGTTGACAGAATTGATTTTTTCTTTTACGATGGATTATACCTGGACGACTGAGGGATCACACAGACAATATATTGATCGTACAAAAAACATACAAAAGGCTAAGAATACAAATTTGTAATGATGTGAGATAAACTAGTTGGAGAATGTGACACTAGAACCATTGTTAGCGCTGAGTTCAGTATGAGTCAGAGCCACAGAGCCGTCAGAGCTGCAGACCCAACATCTGTCTCTGCATCATTACCACATCGTCCTCAACAACTGTGCAGTGCAGATCTCAAGAGAGCCCTTTATAGGTCCTTCTACACAAGAGCTATTGTTTTCAAGCCCAGACACATTTTATCAATGGGTTCCCATGTTCCAGCCAAAGAAACTAAGCCTTTAACAGCCATTCTGCCACGCTAGCCCAATGCTAAAGCCCTGACACATAAAAGAGCCATTTACATTTAAATGGAGCTTAATAAAAACAACATATTAGCATTCAGCACCAAACACTAGGTCATGTTTGTGTCCTCCATGCTACACACATGGTTCCACTGAACGTAACTGGAAATACACCAACACATATTGTGCTGGCGTTTTGTTCGTACCAAATTCAGAAAGCAGAATCTCCCAATACAAATCACCTGCCTCCATCCACACTGGACATGAAATAATACTCAAAACTGGTGTAGCACGTTACCTGCACGATTCCATGGCAATAGAAAGTTTTATTTTATTATTTTTATTTATCTTTATTTATACAGGGAGAGCCCAATGAGAGCACTCAGACTCTCCTTTTGATGGGTGCCCTGTTTAAAATACAGAAAAATAAAAATACAAGTCAATTTAAAATATTAAAAACAGGAGCAGGTGTGAGTATAAAAGTCTGTCACCAGATTATTAAATTGCATTAGTGGCACCAAAGTATCCAGTTACGCATGTCCTTGAAATATATTCCATTTTTGGGAAGCAAAATAACCAATTTCTCATTTCAGTTTTAGTGCGATCTTGTATTAAAAGTTCCCGTATCAAAGTTCAACAAACAAGTGAGATATTGAGTCAGTCTATCGTCGTAGTCCTTTATAAATACATTTTATACAGTGTTGTTCTTCTGACAGATAGATAGAGTGTAAAGTGATGGGTGTAAGTTCATCACCTGTTATGAAACGAAGGACTGAGTGAAAGAGTGAATCTAAGGGTTTCAAAGTAGAGGCTGAAGTCTGCAAGAACAAATAAAGATTTAAGTTTTACTGTGGAAGATTACAGCCAATGGAACAGCATTTCCATGGAAACAAGCAAGAGGAGGCCCTTGTTCAGGCTAAAGAAGAGTCAGGTTTGTGGAGGTGCAAGTCCGCTCACAGTAAGGACGCATGTTTTTCAGTGTAATAAACATAACCAAAATGAAAAAAACAAACAAAAACATTTTAGTCTATTTTTCTGACTAAAAAGTTACATAGCTTTAAAATAATCATTGCTATAAAAACTTTCATTTTATCTTTTATTTATAATTCACAAACTTTGGTTCTTTTTAAACACAATAAGTTCTGAAGATGGCTCAGTTAGCAACCGAAACACGTCAACAAGATAACTACATCTCCCAACCTATTGTCACATATTAAAAAGACATGAGATATAAACAGACAAACTAATGCAAGAATCACATTTCAGAGCATGTATGTACACATCTAAACTACAGATAGCAGTTTTTATGCAGAATAAGACAGGAAGAAAATTATGGCACTTCAAAAACTGCATCATTTCCGTTTTGCTATTAGCCTCCATTCAAACTGTGATTTCGATCTGATTGCGATTAACCTTGCAGCCCTATGAAACAAGATACAGAACACTGACTACTACTACTACAACGTACTCTTATCAGTTGTACATAAATCAATACTTTCCATGCATAGACTCAAAAAACTCCAAACTTAAAAGATGATAGAGGACGATAGCGACTTGTGTGAGTATAAACTTACAGTGGTGGGACAGGACCTCCCTGCTCTCTCCGGTCATGTTGTTGTGCTGCTATGCTCTGAACACTGAGCTGTCACTGTACCAGATGCACGATGCTTCCACCAAGCTTAATCCCCCGACATAGAGGCCGCCTGTTTCCCAATACAGATAATGACCTTCTACCCCACATGGGCGATTTCTAATTCAGCCAGCTCCCTTTTAAAACCCGAGCGTATTCACGGTTTAAAGGTTCTGTATTACACAAAATGAACTCTTGTGAGCTTTAAGACGCGTTATAATGTTGTTACTGCCACTAAAACATACCCGGAGTTGTGTTTTGTTTCATTCAGGCATGTTTGAGTAATCTTGCATTATTAGTCTGTTTACGTCTCCAAAGCTCAAAATGCTCTGTTCCACCTTGTGATGTCATGAAGAGGTAGTTTTCAAGTTAACAGCTACTTTTTACCTTTTGTTCAGTAGAGATTGGCAATTCCAGGGCTGAAATTATCCAAATGATTCAAGTGAAGGTGTAGAGTTTAAAAACACAGCGGAGCACTTCCTGTATTACCACATGACATCACAAGGTGGAACAGAGTGTTTTCAGTTTGAGAGAAGAACTCAGGGTAAATATGCAGAGTTTGTGTGTTAAACATGTGTGAATGAAACAAAACACAACTCCAGGTATGCTTTTTATGAGGAAAGAACATTATAAACAAAACCAACTCCAGGTATGCTTTTTATGAGGAAAGAACATTATAACATAGATCAGAAAACAATGTAATATGGGCCCTTTAAGAGCTTGGACAACTTATCAGCATTGTTTCTGTAGTGATTTTATTAGGGAGGCGCAAGATTCTAGTTTCAGTATCGGTATTGTGTTATCAAAGGGTTTTCCGAGATATTGTATTGGTAAAATATTGAAATTTTTGCAGGTATTTCTAAGCTGCTTTAGTCTTTTTGAACAGCCTAGTGAGTAAAAATGGAACTAGAAAAGCAGTTAAACTTAAAATACATCATGAAACAAAGTTATTTTATATAACAGATTAATTTGGATAAACTAGCTCTGTTTTTTAAGTTTTTAAGACCGTAAAAATTTGGTTCAGTGCCTTTTAACAAAAATCGTCGTGCACTTAACTTGAAATTGTGGGAACAGTTAACCTCATTGATATACCAGGCAAATTACATTAGCTGGTGTTATTACAAAAGTGAAAAAATAATTTGTGAACGTTATCATAACTTAACATAAATTTGTGGGCCTTGATGAGGATTTTAGAATCTCAACATCGGTATCGGCAAATATCGGTTATCAGACACAACAGCAATACACATACAGATATCAACTCAAAAAAATCCATATACTGAACGATTACTAGTTTTTATCACTTCATTTCAGGTATCAGAGGCTTATCACACACGTAGTACAGGACAGACATTCACGCTGTGTAACCCTGAGCAGCTTTAGGAGGGCAGCTGGCACAGTATTTAAAGAGACAGGGCTCGCATGTCAGAGGTATCATTGGGAGGAGTGAGACTAAAGAAGGGCTTACACTGTGATTTTGACACAAATTTAAGACGCACGACAATGTTTAAATTAATCTTATTCTAATCGGTTCAGTAATGTATAATCGTCAGTGATCACCTTGGGTCTTTTTAACCATAAGGAGTATGAAATCTGACTGTTTTTTGTGTTAAATGGTAAAAGTCTGTATTATTTATGTTCAGGAAATTAATATTATAAAGGTCCTATATTACACAAAATTGACTCTTGTGAGCTTTAAGCCATGTTATAATGTTCCTCCTCAGAAACACCTGGAGTTGTGTTGAGTAACCCTTTATTATTAGTCTGTCTACATCTCCAAAGCTCAAAATGTTCTGTTCCACCTTGTGATGTCATGAAGCAATATTTTTCAAGTTATCAATAAGAGGAGTAGAGATTAGCAATTCCAGGGCTGAAAGTATCCAAACGATTGTAGTGAAAGTGTTTAGTGAAAGTGTTTAAAAATGCAGTGGAGCACTTCCTGTATTACGACATGGCATCACAAGGTGGAACAGTGTTTCCTGTTTAAGAGAAGAACTCAGCTTAAATATGAAGGGTTTGTGTGTTAAACATGTGTGAATGAAACAAAACACAACTCCAGGTATGTTTAAGAGAAGAATCAGCTTAAATATGAAGGGTTTGTGTGTTAAACATGTGTGAATGAAACAAAACACAACTCCAGGTATGTTTGTGATGAGCAAACAACATTATAACATAGATCAGAACGTAGTATAATATGGGCCCTTTAATAAAACAAAATAAAACTGAACAGAAACTCATGAACAATCAATACGATGAAAAAAATCGTAATTATTTTTGTTGTCATATGACCCAGCCCAATTGACTTTCGTGGTGACAGACAATCTTTACTTTATTGCTCCAAAGCTTCACTAAAGCGAAAATATGAATCTCTTTGTGCTTCTTTTGTAGATGCAACAGGCCGCATGTCCAAGTTATCTAACAGGATCAACTGCGCTTGCTAAAATTTGTAATCATGTAATTATACTTCAACAGTGGAAGTATAGGATAAGCTCCACTAATCCAGAGGCATTATCAAAAACACAATGGCAAAATCCCAATCTGGTGAATGTTTTTCCAGCACTGTCACATGTAGTATCGTGATGGTCCCACTTGAACTTAAAGTGCGTCTGACAGGTAGGGCTGTAGTCGACTAAAAATATTTCCTAACGATTGATTTGTCTATTAAAAAGGGGGCGCAGCAAAAGTTCTCATAACTATTACATATCTCTTGAACTACATTGGATTTCATGCAAAAACTATTTATAAAGAAAAAAGTACTAGGAAACTGGGGTACTTGTATCAAGACAGATTAACTTGTGAATCATGCATTTAAGGGCTGTTCCATTTCCAAGTGCTGTCTTTTCTGCCCTTCCCCTTTGCCCTCATTTTGAAGGGGTATGGGTAGGGGTAGGGCTAGGGCTAAGGGGAAGAGGTAGGGCTAAAGCTAAGGGAAATGGGCAGGGCTAAGGGGAATGGGTAGGGTTAGGGCTAAGGGGAAGGCGTAGTGGTACAAAAGAGAATTGGGATTGGGCCTTTATCTGCCTTTAATGCCAAAAAATACCAAATCTTCAACTCCCTTAATAACTTCTCCTTTGCCATATAAATCTTTAATTTTGGTCGACTAAGGCACTATCAACCAATTAATCGACTAATCGACTTAAGGCCTACAGTTTTTCTAATCATTACTTGGTTTGGTGCAGTGCCTGTGGTAAACATTTATTAGAGTTTTACATCAGTCAAGTGGCAGTTGGTGGGAAAAAAAGCTGAAAGCAAAAGTACAAAAATACAGGAAGCAGCGAGCAATTTCTAAAACGTAATAGCTCTACCTCTTTGTCATCAACACAGAAATGTTTAATCTAATCATAACTATTGTGCAGTCTAGAGAGGTTATGGCCCTTGTTTACAGCGTGGTTGCTAGGTAACAAGTATGGAGTTATCTCTACGTATGTCACATCTGCTGCCCGTGTCAAACCAGAAAGTCAAATTATAAACTTTTAATTATTATTATTTTTTAAATCTTAAATATAGTTGTGTTAAAGGTTCTATATTACACAAAATAGACTCTTGTGAGTTTTGAACCATGTTATAATGAGGGTACCTCCTTGAAACTTGGAGTTGTGTTGTGTTTCATTGATACATGTTTATCTACATCTCCCAAGCTCAAAATGCTCTGTTCCACCTTTTGATGTCATGAAGCTGTAGTTTTCAAGTTAGCTACTTTTATTCAGTAGGGATAGGAAATTCCCGGGCTGAAATGATCCAAATGATTCTAATGAAGGTGTATGAAGCTTAAAAACACAGTGGAGCACTTCCTGTATTACCACATGACATCACAAGGTGGAGTGTTTTCTGTTCGAGAGAATAACTCAGCCTAAATATGCAGGGTTTGTGTGTTAAACATGTGTGAATGAAACAAGGTATGTTTTTGACGAGGAAACAACATTATAACATAGATCAGAAAGTAGTATAATATGGGCCCTTTGACTACATTCTCATAAATAAATAGTCTAACCCCGTCATTTCAACATAGTTTTCTTTTTGGCCTTTCTTCTGTTCTGTTCTGTCCAAATAACAATAGACATTTTAGTATTAAATCTGACATTTTGGTTTGCTATAATTCACTTTAAAACAGCACTTCACTGCATCCCGACCCAACAGTTAAGTGAGCGTATCTGTGTCCATCTGCGCTGGTACTAGAATAATCAAGTAACATTTGTTGACCTGTGAACCTACAATGGTGCAGACAAACTGTGCTTTTCATTATTTCAAGCATAAATTGTACTTCTCTGTGTTACAAAAAGAGCAAAATTTGACAAGGGTTTTAAAGATGACTAAGACAGAATTTTGAGAACAAAGCCCATTATTAAAGAGCAATTTTCTAAATCGCCATAAAAGACTGCGTTCCATTTGAAGCCTGTAACTTTTCTCGCTGTTTGACCTAAAGCAGGGGTGTCCAAACTACGGTCCAGGGGCCAAATGCGATCGACCTCTATGGGTTTTTTCATGGCCGATGCCGATACCAATTATTTAGACTCCAGAGAGATTGAATAGCTCTGTCCAGCCAAAATCACACCCTTTGACACAACTTTACAAAGACAAATGGATCTGGACCTGTATCCTATCTCCCCGATTTCAGGGGGTGTGACTGACGGGCGGATTAACCAATCAGAGAGACGCATGGTCCGTTCATGTCAAAAACAAACATGGCTGCTTACACATAAAGAAGGGGGAAAAAATAACATAAAGGAATAGAGAGGAAAGGATTTTTGCACCAAGCACTATGTATCTTGAGAGACACGTGATACAAATTAGCAGCTGTGGTTGGACCGGAGGTTTTTCCACACTCTGTGGTCCAATTCCAGACTCTTCTGGATTCAAACAGAGTGTAGAAGAGACTGGCTGGTCAGGCAACCGATATGTAAGGCCGATTTTGATTATATTCATTTTTATTTTTTCTATTTTAAAAGATTCTTTTTCCAAACCAAGGTTTAGTTTGTTTTCATACCTGACAGTTTGGACTGCTGTCTTCCTACCGATTATATTGCTTATATTCCTCAAATTATGTAATTTAAATTTACTACACCCCCACCCCCTGTTTTACTACAAACCGATAAGAGTCACATTTTGAGCAGTTATCTCTTTCCACTAATGTGTTCAAATACCATTATGTCTATCGCTTAAGCCAAAAACTGATACTGGACTCTGCTTGAGATTTAAGGCCAATAGTCGACACATGCAACTATCGGCTCAATATATCGGCCAACCAGTCTATCTCTAACCAAACCAAGACAATACTTCCTGTTGTCGCCATGGTGCTGATCATGTGAAGTAACATTACTTTCACCCTCTATTAAACCCTTATTTTGAGTGTTTATTATTTCTTATTCATCTCTTATATGACACCATTTTTTTTTATTTCTTTAATGGATTATGTATTTGGCTCAGTGGGAGGAGCACATGGGTAAAAAGAGGAGCTGTCTCTGGTCAGTCTGTCACCTGTTATAGAAGCTCTGTGGGCACTGTTCATGAACTCATCAGTGTTATTCATCCATTTAAAGTTATACTATGAATGTTTTATTTCAATAGAGTTGTTAAGTGATGTCACTTCTGGGTCCAACCAGAAACTTCACAGCCTTAGCTTTGTTTTTGTTCCTTATTTATCAAACAAGAGACAGTTACCTTTTAAAATCGTATGTTTAACCACAAACTATATTATCCATCCATCCATTTTCTTCCGCTTATCCAGGGTCGGGTCGCGGGGGCAACAGTCTAAGCAGGGACTCCCAGACTTCCCTCACCCCAGACACGTCCTCCAGCTCCTCCGGTGGGACCCCAAGGCGTTCCCAGGCCAGCCGAGAGACATAGTCTCTATATTAAGTATAAAATAATACAGTAATAATCCAGCGTAACATTGGATTACCTAGAGATGAACAGATCCATCTTTTTCAGTTCTAATACGATTCTTTGACTTAAATGAAAAATAGTTCATATCTACCAATACCCGACATTAACTGATACCAGTGTAGGGACATAAAATGGCACTTATTTCCTTAAAACACAGTTAACTTAATACACAGAGATCCAACTGTGTTATGTAACTGTTATTTATCCTCCAAGTAACTGAGCAGCTTTGTATGAATAAAAGTTCAAACATTATGAGATGCTCTAGGCCAAAATCTGCCTGTAAATAATGTTATTACATCAAATTAAAGGCCCAACCAAGATATCTGCTAAACTCATATAATGGAACCAATACCAGATCCACCTAATTTTACAGTATTGGCGTTGATACCAGTATCAGTATCACTGCATCCTTAATTACCAGTTTAATAAAAAATATAAAAGTCTACAACTCTACTAAATTGTACCCATAGACTGCATACCGTATTTTCCGGACTATAAGTCGCACTTTTTTCATAGTTTGGCCGGGGGTGCGACTTATACTCAGATGCGATTTATATGTGAAATATATGTTTTTTTCTTCATTATTATGCATTTTTTGGCTGGCGCGACTTATACTCCAGTACGACTTATACTCCGGAAAATACAGTATATATAAATGGACATACCTAACGTGCTAGCCGCAGCGTTCCAAATAGGAAGTGAACATAGGCGCGCTTCCGGCTCTATCGACTCTGGCTCCAATTCACTTTACATTGAAAAACTGTCACCCCTCTCTCTGTAACTGCTGCTGCCAGACAGTCATTTTGATCTTAAAATGTTCATATTAACCCACTGTACATCCTGGTATGTTTATTTCGCTATTGTGCCCGTAAATCAAGATAGCAACAGGCTTGATTGACAGCGTTACTAAGCACCACTCCCTGCTAAACCAGTGGTGAGGGACATTACCTTTAACAGCCATTAACAGCCTCACTCCAGATTGGCTCTTTGGTTGCTATGATACTCGTGGTCGGAATTCCAAATATGGAACTTGGCTCCAAATTCGCCCCTATAGCCACTAGCCTCGATGAGCTTCATTTGACAGGAGCTGAACGCTATGGGTGACGTCACACTCACTTAGTACGCTTCTTTATACGGTCTGTGTTTGTACCTGACATCTAAAACAACAAAATCAAGTAAACAGTAGTAGAACAGGGACGCTGCACACTACACACACATTTATCACTCATACAGACATACACAGTTAAACTTAAACCTTTCCCCACTGTGACTTGCTGTATGGGAGCGACACCAGGGAAACACAGGAGGAGATGAAGAGAAGCTAACATGAAGAAGGTGAAACGTCTGACTGTCCTGAACTACCCCCGGGAGCCTAAACACTAAGCAGATGCAGGGGGGTCATAGAGGAGGCCACTAACGCCATATGGGATGACAGAGAGTCCACAGGAGCTGCTCTCTCCTTTGACAACCTCACTGTTTAAAAAGTCCAAGACCTTGATGTGAGGGAGAGGTGCAAAGTTACAAGGCATTTTAGATACATCCAATGTCAACAGCCCAAAGAAGTTCTACCCGCTGACGAGGAAAATTAACATTCCCCTGAACCAGTCCTGCTCTGGGGAAAATGTGAGCAAGACGATGGGCCTGGCAAAGGTCCAAATAATCACCCAGTTACCTTCTGTAAACCAACACCACAAGGTCATTCAAGTCTATCCCATAAACGGTATATATAAATGGACATAGCTAACTTGCTAGCCACCGCGTTCCAAACAGGAAGTGAGCATGGGTGCATTTCTGGCTCCATTGACTCTGGCTCCAATTCACTTTACACTGGAAAACTGTTGGCCCTCTCTCTGTAACTGCAGCTGTCAGGCTCGTCGTTTTGGTCTTAAAATGTTCGTATTAACCCGCTCTACATGATTCTGGTGTTTTTACTTCGCTTCGCTTGTGTCTGTAACTCAAAATATGAACATTAATAACAAATCAGGTGACTTCTTTTCCTGAGGTCACTCCCGCTACCGTTAGCAACAGGTTTGATTGACAGTGTTACTAAGCACCCGCTCCCTGCTAAACCAGCAGCGCGGGTGGGAATGGGATTGGCTTTTTGGTTGCTATGATACTCGTGGTCGGAATTCCAAATATGCATCTTGGCTCCAAATTCACCCCTATAACTGTTTTCGATGAGCTTCATTTGACTGGAGCCAAATGCTATGGGTGATGTCACATTCCCTTAGTCCACTTCTATATACAGTCTATGGTCTATCCCCACAGCGACATGAGAATCAAAATGAAGAATCTCAGAGGTCTGAGTGTCCTGTACTACACCCTGGGGCCTAAACACCAGTGCATGTGCCTGGAGCGCAGGATCCTGGAGGAGGCCACTGATGCTGTGTGGAACGACTTTGAGAGTCCACTAGAGCTGGAAAAAGCAGCTCTCTCCACTAATAACATGGCCTTTAAAAAAACCCTGTTTTGTCACATAGGGCAGTGTCTCCCAACCATGGGTGCAGGGACCAGAGGGGGTACGCCAGCACTTATCAGGGGGTATTTGGAATGATTTCAGATTTAAAAGACAGATGGAATTGAACAGTAATTGAATCTAAAATAATACAGTAAAAGAAAAATTCTATTCTGTCAACTGGACAAAAATTTTTTTTTTGAGAGAAAGCATTTCGCTGCTCATCCAAGACGCATCTTCAGTTCTGGACAGATTGCTGGTGAACACTGCCTTATATCTGTCTGAAGGGAGGAGCAAACTACACTGAAACTAACACACCTATTTACAGTTTCTGTTTGTTGGCTAGGTCTATTGAACTACACTAAGTGTGAACTGTGCCTGAGTCACGTTGTGCATAATCATTCAGGCCCCTAATGGGCTCTCACACCCATTAGCATACCAGCTAGCACTATTGTTGTCCTTGCTGTTTTGATTTAGGTCTGAGGATGGAGTTATAAGTAGGAGATACATGATGTCTAAGACCCTCATTCTTGTTCATAGATGGATTGTCTTTCCTAACAAAAAGCTGATTTGCCTTATTAAGTTCCTGTTTTTATTTTTTTTATTTTGAGCGTCCACTAGTAAATTAATATATTAATGCAATTTTTGTTTTGTTTTATTATAACAAACATTTGTGAGTCAAAAAGTGTATTAAAACATCACAATAATATCAATATCACAGTTCTTAACCACCATATTGCAAATCGCAACACTGTCCAATACCATGCAACCCAATATCAAAGCCAATGTTCCATTTTTCAAGTCGTGTCAGGCATTAGGACTGGGAACGAGACCTATTATTAAAAAGCAATTTTCCGAATAGCCTTGTATTAAGCCATAAAAGACCTGTCCCATTTGAAGGCTGTAAACTCTTCACCACTGACCTAAAGTATGTAAAAGTCTGACATTATTGGTCCAAAACTACTTTTCAAAATCACTTCTCTCTGCTTCTTTTAAGTACTTGACAGTGACGGCTGTTGCGTCGCCCCTTTTAGGTTTCCTAGGCAACGTGGGCATCTTTAGCAATGAATGTGAGATTTCTGTGCTTTTGGATATACAGAATGTTTCGCATGCTACTTTACAGATAGCTTATTTTCCCTTTTTTGCAACTTTAGTTTTATTTTTAGACAGATTTTTTTTTTTTTTTTAATAAAGAATTGTACAAAGGCAAGTATTTGGAGGAGGATTGCATTTGGGAAGAAAATAAAAATGAACAATTTTTGAATAAAATACTGTCTCTACCAGCCTTTTAAGTAAACACCGCAAGCCTAAAAAATTATCATGAAAGTAATGGAACAAAAATATATATATATATATATCCTCTTATGTAAGCCCTGAGAAGTAACATATCTTCAAAGTTAAAGGTTCCATATTATGCTATTTTCTGATCCATGTTATAATGTTTCCTCATCACAAACAGACCTGGAGTTGTGGTTTTTTTTATTTGTTCTAATGTTGTTTCCTCATCACAAACAGACCTCGAGTTGTGTTTTGTTTCATTCACATGTTTAACACACAAACCCTGCATATTTAGGCTGAGTTCTTCTCTCAAACTGAAAACACTCTGTTCCACCTTGTGATGTCATGTGGTAATACAGGAAGTGCTCCACTGTGTTTTTAAACTCCATTCAACTTCACTAGAATCATTTGGATGATTTCAGCTATGGAATAGCCAATCTCTATTGAACTAAAGCTAAAAGCTAGCTGTTAACTTGAAAACTGCTGCTTCATGACATCACAAGGTGGAACAGAGCATTTTGAGCTTTGGAGATGTAGACAGACTAATAACAAAGGGTCACTTAAACATGTGTGAATGAAACAAAACACAACTCCAGGTATGTTTTTGAGGAGGTAACAACATTATAACATGGCTTAAAGCTCACGAGAGTCAATTTAGTGTAATATAAGACCTTTAAATCACACACAAAAATAGAGCTTAGAGCCAAGTTACTTTCCGCTGTGTCCAAAAACAAAAGTAAACAACTCTACCAATGACTAATGAAGCCCAGTACCTTTGACAGATGTTAGGAAGAATTCAAAAAGGCTGCAGTCTTATTAAGTACCATCATTTCTCCACAAACAACAAAATATCTAACCCTGTAGATTAGATCTGTACAAACGTATTCAGAAATTCTCGGATTAGTTTGTCAGTTAAAATTTCAAGCATTTTGTCAATTTTCCTGGACGGGTTTAGAACGTGAACTTTGAACCAAATCCTTTTATTAAAACGTAAAACGCAACGACAAGTGCTTGTGGGTAAAATGGCAGTTAGATATTTTTCCCAAACCTTTCATCAAACACCTTGAGAGATGTTCTGTATTAGATTTATCCATAGCTGTTGAAGATAGATTATTTTCTATGAGCACAAGAATCGTACTTGTGAAGAGCCCTGGTACAGTGTCTGCTTGCACAGTCACAATGCAGCGTGCGTTCTTGCATAAGCGGTGGGTGGAGAGGGGGGAGTGGGTGGAGAGGGGGGGTTTGCAGTGATGGCTTCTGTGTGGCTGTGTTTCAGTGGGGAGCCATTATAACAGCTGCATCCTCTCCCTCCCCCACAGTGACTAAGGTGCCAGCTAATCCTTATAACACAAACACACACGTCGGGTTTCCATGCTTCTTGGGGACATTACATTGACTTGCATTCAATTCCTGGAAGCCGATCCTAACCTTAAACATAGTCACTACTCACCTAAGCTTAACTTAAACCCTAAGCTACTTTAACCCATATCTGAGCTTTAAATCATGTTGCTGATCTAATGGTAAATGGTTACATTATTATATATATTCAAGTCAACCAAAGCGCTTTACATCAAGGAACCATTCACACTCAAATTCATACACCAGTGTACACAGACCCCGGGGGCAAGGTAAGTTAACTGTTTTGCCCAAGGACACAACGACAGCATTCATCTGTGAGAGCTGGAATTGCACCGCCAACATGTGGGTCAGTGGATCTGACCGCTCAATCAATGATGTTTATGTCGAGAGTGGGATTCGAACCGCCAACTTTCTGATCAATCTTTAGATCAGTGGACAAACACTTACCAACTGAGCTACTGTGACCCATACTGTCACTACTCATTTAGGAACAATATATTGAATTTAAATCACAATTTGAGTTGTCACAATTATTAAATCGCAAAGGCAGCAGTTATTTAGATAATGGAACGTCCACTGTGACAACAAAATATCCTGGGTTTAGACTATGAATATGTTTTAAAATGCATGGGAGTCTAGTATTAGTTTATCAGTTCATATTTCTTATCTCAAATATTAATGTTCCTGGAGTTGTCTGTGTAATCCCTCAGTCATCCAGGTAAGATCCAAAGTAAAAGAAAAATTCAATTCTGTCAACTGGATAGAAAGTTGTAGGAGTGAAGACGTTTCCCTGCTCATCCAAACCGCTTCTTCAGTTCTGGTCAGATGCTGGTGGACACTGCCTTATATCTGTCTGAAGGGAGGAGCTAACTACACTGAAACTAACCCACCTATTTGTTAACAGTTTGTTTGTTGGCTAGGTCTGTTGAGCTACACTAAGTGTGAACTGTGTCTGAGTCATGTTTTGCATAATCATTCAGGCCCCTAATGGGTGCTCCTGGAGTTGTTTACAGTGTGCACTCTGAACAGAATCCTACTTTTTAAAGTGCACAATGTAACTTTGCTGGTGGAGTGTCTGCCACCTGCTTGTCTCCATGGAGATTTTATTGCTTTGCCTAGAATGTTCCACAGAATGACATTAAACATATCCATCCCATAGAGACAAGCAGTTAGCACAACCTCAACCAAAAAAGTTACATAGTGCACCTTTAAACATATGTTCCAATCATAGACCCATAGTGTTCGGCTCCAGTCAAATGAAGCTCATCGAGGCTAGCAGTTATGGGGCGAATTTGCAGCCGAGTTCCATATTTGGAATTCTGTGAGTATCATAGCAACCAAAGAGCCAGTCTGGAGCGAAGCTGTTGAAGGTAACGCCCCTTCCCGCCCACACAGCTGGTTTAGCTGAGAGCGGGCGGTTAGCAACGCTGTCAATCAAACCTGTTGCTAACGCTAGCGGGAGCAACCTCAGGGAAAGAAGGCGCCCGATTTGTCTGTTATTAATGTTCATATCTTGATTTACGGACACAGCAGTGAAATAAAAATACCAGGATCATGTA
The DNA here is from genome assembly GCA_000787095.1 of Periophthalmodon schlosseri. Lineage (NCBI taxonomy): Eukaryota > Metazoa > Chordata > Actinopteri > Gobiiformes > Gobiidae > Periophthalmodon > Periophthalmodon schlosseri. Next base: position 95,665 of record KN477451.1, read on the forward strand.
AAGTCGATGGAGCCATGATCACTACCTATCTGAGAGCGGGTCAATACGAACATTTTAAGACCAAAATGACGAGCCTGACAGCAGCAGCAGAGCCAGAAGCGCGCCCATGATCACTTCCTATTAGGAACACGACAGCTAGGAGGTTAGTTATGTCCATTTAAATACACTGTCTATGATTGCAATATTGCAGAAAAATCACTATTCAAATTGTTTTAACACAAAATCGAGCAGCCCTACTAGACACTACCATTTATTACTAATACATGACTCTGACTCTAACTACACTCAGGAAAACAGCACACACAATTATTGGTGCTGTTACGATGACGAGCTTAAATGCGACAATCCTGACGAATAAAACTGGCACAAAAACACCATTAAGAGCTTATGAATAGACACAGCAAAAATAAGAGAAAAGGGCACCTGTTCCCACCACCTGTTTTAATCTTAGAGAGAGGACATTTTTAAGCAATAGGCATTACAATATGAATGGGGATATAAATTAAAAAGTCGCAAGATGTTAGTTTATAAACAGGGGCAGCGCCGTGGGGGCTTGAGGGGACACTAGCTTCCCCTAGAATGGTCAATGCACCGCTATAGCTCCCCTGAAGATTTTGGCACCACTTTCATAGTACATCCAATCTTGACTAAAAATGTTGTTCAAAATGAGACTCTAATAAAAATAGAATTCCATGTTAGCTTTTATAAATCACTATAGGGGCTAACTACATTTAAACTTGTGTAAAACAGCAAAGCAAACATGGTAGGGGGTGGGGGGTAGGCTCCATTGTTAAAGGCTCTAAATTAGTATGTTAAGTGAGCACCCACATTGAAGATCTTAGCGCCCCCTTAGCTCCTCCAACGAGAAATATCTGGTGCCGCCCCAGTTCCAAACTACGGACTAGACTTTCATCAATAATACAGTAAATTTGTAAATATTCTCTATCTAGAAGCCTTTTGGTCTTTATTTGGTTAAAAACAAAAAATAAAAATAATTGTTTTGAGTTGACAAATAAAAAAAAATATTTCTGACTAGTCAACAAAATAAAAATAATTGTTAGTTGAAAATGAATGATCAGGTTTGAGGAGGTCTGTTCAGAAATCGTATCACATTTAACTTTCATTTTCTCAGTTTTGACCACATGACCACACGTTCTACCACAGTCTTTGTGTGCTACTAGTTCCATTAGACACATGACCAATATGAGCCGGAGAGCGCCCAGAAAATATAGACAGCAGCGAAAGTTCTGGATTAATATTTTATGTTGGGAAAAGGACTTGGCAGCTTCCAGCGCACACACTCCACTGTTACACCTAATACAGTTACAACATGGAGGCATCGCAAACTTTAAAGAGGGAGTATTATGCAAAACAAATTTTTTTGAGCTTTCTACCATGTTATAACATTCCCTCATCAAAAACATGCCTGAAGAGGTTTTGAATGTCACCCATGTATGTTTGAGTAATTTAGTGATCTCCTCCGAGCCCTATTTGAACCGTTAGCCGTAAGATCCTTATGGTTAGCTGTAAGATTCTGTACAAGGCTCCGCCCACAAGCCTACATCACCTATGCTCCCACACGACAATTCTCCGTAAATATACAAAAATATGATACAAAACTGCAAAGAGCAACTTGATAAACCTGATGTGATGTGCAGTAGTTTCATTAGCGGAATGCACGCTGATTGTAATGTGATAGCGCTCTAAAGGGGGAGTAACTTAGCGTGGGGAGCAAAGGGAGGGGAGACTCGAAAATGAGCGTCAAAAACGAAAGTGAAACTTATAAAACATGTTAATACATTGTTTTAGGTGAATATAGCATTTTCAAAACAACAAAAGGTAACATGGTGATTTAAATATGTTATGTGTTAGCAGTTAATACCCCATAGAAATAAAATAAACTCTGGCATAAAATAAACTCTGGCACACAGAACATAATAGCTTGACTCTGGGTACATTTACATGACCAGTAAAAATCAAATAACTAGAATAATCATATAATAATAATATCTCGTGTTTGGTGTTCGCAGCACAAGAGGAATCTGATCATCAAAAACACCAGGTGACGTGTGTCAGTAGAGTTATTTTTAGACAGACTCTTGTATTGTGAGACAAAGTACAATGAATTTTAAAATAACTCTTTAAAGCCATTTTCACCACCACTGGACAAGGTGTGGAGAATCCCAAAAGGATCATGTCCGGACAATTTCATTCACACATGCTGCCATAGCAGGCTGTTGGGCGTGTACGGATTTACACACCTGGGTAAATGAGCCACATGGGGCGGAGGCAGCTCTGCCCTGCAACAGTGGCTAACACAGATACAAGACAGTTATAGGTGTGGGATGGATGAGGTCGTTATTGATCAAGGCTTTTGATGTGCCATTCACTGTGTAAACTGAACCATAAAACTGAACAACAGCAGGAGAGAATACGCCCTTGTCACATGCCACATGCAAGGGTTGTTTCATGGGCAGGAGAGGTCTGTGTAGAAAATTCACTGACCCAGATCTGTTCACGTTTTTGCCATAATGTACGAATTGGAGACAGAGAAAATGTAAATTAATTCCTTCAGCTGCCACTCTTATATATCATTTAAAGGAAGAGGGCTGCAAATCCGTAAGTTAAATCATTAGGCCTGCGTTGGAGATACATGTGTAAACTCTTGGCTTTTTGTACATAGGCCACTGGATTATGATCTAAAATTCATTAGGCTTTAAGAGCTTATTTAAAAATATAAAATAATGCATTGCTTCCAAAGCAGCGGTAGTAAAAACACACTTTACCTGCAGCCCTGACTCTATTCTATAGAACCGGAGCGTTTCACAGCAGCAGATGTCCATCAAAGAGGGGCTTCCACGCGTCAGTCTCAGAGCCTTAGAAAACCACTTCCAATGAACTAAATACTAAATACTTAAACAGGCTAAATATACTCAAATGTACGCGGTCTAGGAATAAATAAATAAAGTGTTCTCTCAAATGCCCGGTGATCGTTCGCAGCATTACGCACTGTTCACTGGATATCTGTATCGCTGAATCAGCTCCAGGGTCGTAATTGTCCACTTGTTGGTCAGGAGTCATCTTGGTTGCCTTTGTCTCTTTAGCCGTGTCCCAATTCAACAGCTCCATCCTTCGAAGGACCAGGCTGAAGCTCGATGGGATACAGGAGGCCGCAAAGGACGCTCGGAAACGCGGACCACATTTTTCTGCATTCATGGGCTGCGTGAAATGGGACAGCCTTGTCGCGCCGATCGTGATGCAACTGGCCTTCAGAAATGTAACCTCCGAAGAATGCAGACGTTTTGTATGTGCGCCTTGCCTTGGTGCACACCAGAGTTAAACCTCTGTATAATGTCTGGAGAGGACAAGGCTGATGCACGGATTCACACAAACGAGTCGTCAGGATAATGTCTGGAGAAGAGCCGTGTGGCATTTTGTGTGTGAACGTGGCTTAAATCTTTTTTTTTGGGGGGCATAATAGTCCTTGTGAAAACTTGCGCAGGTGTGATGGAACAGATGGAACTGTTTACACGCTTTTCAATCATCCAGTAACTACAGAAATCAGATAATGGCCAGTTCTGGTGTGCGTGTAAACACCACCAGTGACAACTCATAGAACTTAACCTGAATGACAAGTGAAGCAAAGTCAAAAATACTGTATCCAGGCTGAAAATAACCCCATCTATAGTATAACAAACTGCTCTGTGTTCACTGTTCAGCACTTAGACTTCCACTAACCTGTGAGCCGCATAGTTCATGCATCAGTGATTTAAAAGTTCAACCCTTATTTTGCATCAACCTTCCTGGAGACGGAAACACGGGGTGGGCGGACAGCTGCACTTACATTTAACTTCCAATCTGACAGAACAGAGCGAACTTGAATTAACATTAGTCACTGTACAGGCCTGTCGAGATAACAAAATCTGATGTAAGATGGAATGTTACAGAAGATAAGATAAAATTCAAACAACTTTATGCTACTGATACAGTAACCCCAAAACAGGATAATCCCATTAAACCCCTAAAATGTACAATATTCTTCTTGTTTTTAACTATTAGCTGCAATAATTAATGATGAATGATGAAATTAAGCACTTAAAGGGCCTGTACTTGATTTTTTTCTGTGTTGTTAAGCAAAATTTGTCCAGCATAATCTTGTATGAGCAGCTCTTGAGGTCAAAATAAAGATGGGCTTACACTGTGTGATTTTAGTTGCATGCCAATTTTGAAAACTGACAGAATTTTGGCCCCTCCGTGCGTCTGTGTCGTGCAGTGTCCAGGGGGTTACGACCTGCTCACGATGAACGCATGACAGGTGATCGTGTGGTTGCAGGGATTTCAGAAACTTTTGATATTTGCGGTGAGTCATAGGTCTGCGCGCCGCTGAAGCCAGGTGAGAGCAGCAGGTAAAACACAGCTGCAGATGTAAACACAGCTCCGGTAGGCTGAGCGAGGCGCGAAGGTGAGCAATAAAGCGCCTCGGACACGTCTCTGAACACATCACCATCCAAACGAGAGACAGAAAAGTTTATTGACAAAAGCCTCGGACATTAAACAGAGCAGTGCTTAAGTTAGCAGTGCCAATAGTTTGCTAACGTACTTCTGTGATGTTTAAACGCACATGTATAAAAAAGATAGTGGGGTCACAAAGGTGTCACAGCCCTGCACAGAGCCCTCCTCAGGCTCATGCTATCAGTTATTGAACAACATGTCAATATACAGTAGTAATTGGCTCTGTGCACAACAGCACCTGGCAACCTCACTGTTAGCGACACTACTTCCTGTCCACTTGTATCTCTATGAAGTTTTTGCAGAGTGACGCTAAAATGAATAAATATTTAAAGATCAGGCAGTGGACAGGGAGCTGTGGGTGGATGTCACTGACAAAATGTTAAACACTACACAAATAAAATGAATACTTTACCAGAGACACTTCTGTGTTTAGAAAGAGACATGTTTGTGTCTCAATGCTAACGCTAATGCTAATTTTGAGGCATAATATTACCAGAGAACTTCTGTGTTTAGAAAGAGACATGTTTGTGTCTCAATGCTAACGCTAATGCTAATTTTGAGGCATAATAAATATTAAAACAACACCACAAACTTTTTATAGGTTGTTTATTTTATGTTTTACGATGTTAATAAAAGTGACTGTTAGCTGGCTCACTGTGAGACACAGTGAGCTAGCTAGCGTGCTGCTGTGCACAGAGCTTATTATCGTGGTAAATGTACTTTTAAAACAACACAATACGCTTGGGCTATTTTTATTGATTAGTCATGAGTTATAAGGTCACTTCTTAGACTCCTTTCTATATAATGGAGGTCATATTGAACAAGTTGGCTCATGTCGTCTCCATAGAAACTACAACACTTTCTCGAACAATGTGGAAATGTGCAAAACTGATTTTTCTCCAAAACTCAAAAGGTGACACTGCAATCCTCCACACTGTATTCACTGCAGGAGAGAGCTCAGACTCCAGTGCAGAACCAACTCAAAAAATATGATATTTCATTGAGCATCAAAAGGTTCACTTCAAATGTCCTTGGATCACCCATGTTTATGTTCTGTGAGTTATAGTCTCTCTCTTTCATTTACTTGAGTAACAACAACTTTTACTTGAATGATTTGAACATTTGCACCTTATCCTTGTTTTGTTTTGGGGTTTTTTTTGGTAAACAACATCAACCTTTAGATTATGACTTGTTGGCCTGATACAAATTAGAATTTCTAAAAGAGTTTTCTATAAGATGTTTTTCATTATCTGGCAACCTGATCAAAGATATAAATACCTCACTTATCTCACAGGAGTAATCTGGTTTATAATATTTTTGTGTTTTATTTTATTTATTTTTATGGTGAAGCAGGGTGGGTTTGTTCTAGTGTTTGGGCATAAACAAAATATACCCTAATGTGTTTGAAATTGTATATTTAACTAAATGACCAATAAAAAACACTGAACAGTGCATTATTTCATGTTTTGTCTGTCCAGTTACATTAAATCATAAATCATAAATCAGATTTTAAATAAATTTTATGTCCAAAAACTATTCCAGGTCTAATCTAGGACTAAACCTGGTCTGTAACAGGACTATTCCAGGTCTAATTTAGGACTAAACCTGGTCTATGACAGGACTATTCCAGGTCTATAACAGGACTATTCCAGGTCTAATCTAGGACTAAACCTGGTCTGTAACAGGACTATTCCAGGTCTAATTTAGGACTAAACCTGGTCTATGACAGG